>VZTX01011135.1:59077-117373 GCA_013400915.1 Pardalotus punctatus
TGAATCCTTTTGTATTTGATTTCTGGACTGAGTCTTTTAGGTGTAATCTATGTTTAAAGCTGCATACTTGCAGGCTTACATACTTACGTACATACTTACAAGGCTAAGAAGCCTCTCAAAGTGAAACCTGAAATTCTTATTTGCTGGCAATCTACAATGCAAAATGGAGTTGCTACCAAAAATCTGGTAAAACAGAAAACTCCTTAACACCAATATAGTATTAAAAAGCAGGCATTCTTTATTTGACTGGATGCATGGGGGGATATCTCCTCTGAAAGTCATGCATGTTGAGTACAGGAAAGTTTTTGTTAACATACTGTATTTTACATAAATATTCTTTGATTGTCCCAGAAAAAACATACATATGATAATAATTTCCCTAAAATCATTAACATATTTTCCCTCCCCTTTGTGCATTTGCTCTTCTCTGCTGGGGGTCTCTTCAGTGATGGCTAGTGCTCAGAGACCCCAATGTCATGGATGATTTAATAAGCTGTCAGGGCACTGGGGCTGGTGATCTTCCAGTTCCCCTTTTGCACAATGGGCACTGAACAGTTTCATAGGCCAGTGGTCTTTGAGGAATAAGCATTGTGTTGGCTTACCAAGTGTAGACAATTTTTCATCTAGTAACAGAGTGACAGGAGTCTCATATTGTAACAGAACAGTAACTCACCTGGAGCATTGGTATTGGGCTGTCCATGTTAAATAAAAAAGTGCGTCATGTTCTCAACTCCAAAATGAGTACTTGACCCATGTAATTTCTCTGTCACTTGGCATTCTTTCCCTGTGTGAGAGAGTTTTTGGTCTCCTCTCACCGTTTTTAATATGTCCTAAAAAACAAGTGTTGCTTGGCCAAAAATAGGGACTGAGGCAAGTATGAGTATTAACAATACAACCAGTGGCTGAGAAGTTTTGTTCCAAGTAGCTGGCTGAATGATGGAGTTAAATTGGTGGCAAGCCAAGGCACAGTAGCCTTGAGACAGAGTCAGGAAGGAGAAGACATCCTGGAGTGCTGTAAGTAACCTAGATGTGCACCTACACAACCCCTAGCAGCAGTTACACTGTGCTCATCTTAGACAGCTCTGTTTTTCTAAGCTGCATATTTCTGTAGATATTTTATAAGACTAGCCAGACAGTCCCTAGTTGAGTTTTTCTTGGAATTATGATGTTGCCACTTCCTGAAATAGGATTTTTTTTATCTGTGAGTTTTCTTTTGGTTGCAAAGTAAACAAGTTAAGCTAACACCCAGGATGAAATCAGCAGCATATGGGACCACAAACTTCATGGGTTTAGGTTTTGGCCAGAGCACATTATTATAACTTTTTACTGTAATTTTTTTTCCCCTCCAAAAGTATGTTAGGCTTCATGCCAGCCAATTTTCTCTGTGGGTTTGTTGTGTTTTTTTTTGTCTCCAAGAGATTTTCAGGGGTCTGAGAATCTAAGGCAGCTTGTGGATTTCTTCTTTGTTGCTTCTTAACTCCTACGCTGTGACATTCAAATTCCCCTTTCTCTGTCAGTCTTGCCGGAACATCTCAGAGCCCCCCAAATCACCACATGCCTTAAAACACACAGCACAGTTTATCAGGTTTTTCTCCACTTCCAGAGCTTTTGGGTTGCAGCTCTCCTGTCTTTCACCCTTCCCACGCAGCTAGGAAGTCTAGAAACTTGGTTTACTTCTTCTTCATGAAAATGGAGCTTCTTATCTACTTCTGTACCTACAGAACCTGTAGTGAACATGATGAAATTCTCAATTAAATCTCAGGCATTGGTACTATTACTTCCTTGCTGCTTTGAAAGTGACAAGTTTAAGTTTTCAGTGTTGTCAAAAGTCCCTTAGCATGACTATCAACTTAAATTTGTAGGAATGACCTAATTGAAAAAGGCTTCTGCGAGGAATATGAAGCTCCTATTCATACTGTTTCCTATTCTTTGCACTGTTAAAGTGTTACATAGTACAAATAACATCAGAAGTTATGTTACACCACGGAAATAAATTTAAGATTCTTGCTCTAGCAAAATTTCTGCTTTCTGAGACAAATTCTGGTTTTGCCACTTGCAGTTTCTAGCTTTGCTTCCATTACAGGTACCCCTATATCATTGTTTTACAATAGAGAAATACCATGTCATATTACTTCTCCTAAAACATGCTGTACCTAAGATTCTTTAAGACAGTATCCCTATAGGGTCCTTGCACAGCAGGTCTGAAGCCACAAGAGTTTTTTGTGTGTGACTTATACTTGCACCTTGTAGGGAATCTGTGGAGCATGTGTCAGGCTCATTCAAGAAAAGGTGATAGTGCATGATATTACCTTTCTGCCTAACTCATAAAAATGCACTGAAATCAAGGGCAGACTCTTGAATGTCATATGACTGAGATTGCTGCAATGCTGGAGAAATATGGGTATCATCTGTGCTATTATTACACCTTTGCAGATGGCCAAGAAAAATCTTGCCCAGAGCCATCCATAAAATGAGGCCTTGGGGCTGATTAAAGATAACTAAGTTTCCAGCCCTTTAATTTTAACCATGTATGAGGTGATAGTTTTTATACCTAGGAAAACATTAAACACTTAAGGAAATGCAGCAGTGAGAAATACAGCACCTGATACTGCTCAAGAGTGTCTTTCATCTCACTGCTGTTAATCTGCAGCATTTAATGACCAGCTTGACACTATCATAAAAGTTCATCTCTAGCTTCTACGGGTTTTTAAAGAAACACTTTCCTCAAAGCAGTAATATATTACTGTTGTCTTTAAATAGTGGATCTGTAAAACACTAAGTGACAGTTATTTTCATTTGCTAATAAACTTGTTAACTGTTTTGCTACAAATTTGACTTTGTATAGACTTCCATCCCCTGTGAAATAACTCCCCTCTCCTTCTACTTAGGTTCATCAGTAGTGAAAGCATGCCTACTTTAAGAAAAATGTCTTTAGGGTGTGAAGAGAAAAATTATTTTTATTATATATTAGGCTGACAGAGCAAATGCTCATTTGTCTTCAATATGGTGATCTTTAATATGTAATTATTGTCTTGTCTACACTATGATTTTGACAGGTGCAAGTTAAAATCTGTTTCATAATAGAGAGGCAGAATCATTAGACCAAAGTATAAATGCCTCCCTCAAGGAACTGCTGTGCAGCAGGGGACATTGGGGGTGGAAGGTGGGGAGACCATTTGGCTTTCTGCTGGAAAAGGAATGTTAGGAGAAGGCATTTTGATACATAGAGCTTGCTCATTTATGCTCTGTGCAGTGTTCCATGGACTGAAACAACCACAGAAAAAAACTTACCTCCATAAACCCAGTCTAAGCAACTTGCCTTTTCAAGCAAGCAGATCTTCCCTTGGAATTTACTCTGTCTCTGAAAGATTTTAAGCGGTCATGCAATTCTTTATTGCTTACCACAGCACTCTTGCACTTCCCATTAAAACTCTCAAATGCCGAAAAACTCTATATCCCACTCCCTACCTTTTGAAGGACTAAGAGAATGGGGCCTCAAAAATGAATACTACTGCATCGTCTACCAACTGCTGATCAAGCAATCCTGGGAAACAGTGAGCAATTTAGAAGACAGTCATATTCGGCCTCTATAAAGTAACAACCAGGTTGGGGGTAGTCAGAACAGAATATGCCCTGGATGTAGTTGTAATACCCAAAATTAATGAATGGGATATCCCAAAAGCACTGGGGTAAAGGAGGGTGAGCAAATTTCAAGTAAGGATGAAAAGAAATTTCTCAAAATTTGAAATATTTTATACTGTAATAACAATGTACAAACTTCAGATTTTCTTCCCACTTACTTGATATAAAATTCCAGAATGGGTAAATTAGAAAGAATTCTAAGAACTCTTATCAAAAATAGTAAGCACTGGGGATTAAGATGGGGCTTTTGCATAGCTGGATTTCACACTCTTTTTCTGCTTAGGTGAAATATGGATAGTAGTTTTCTCAGCATTACCTTATGCTTCCCACATACAAATTGCCATAAACAAATGAATATCCTCAATAAACTATACCTGCTCCACTTGGCATTTTGCCTTTTAAGAGCAGCAAAGTGATTCTCTCTGCTAGATAGATTATTTTGGACAATGAGCTGGTAAAACAAATGGTTTTCAGTTGGAGTTTTCTGACCTGACAAGAACAAAGACACTGATATTTCTGACTTCTAATCATGAATTCAGCAAAACACTGCAAGGTGGGGGTGGCTATGTGGTATAATACTAAAAATACCCCAATATTACATCTGGCATCCTGTGATCCATTTCACAGCAGTAATTCCAGTGTTGTTTCCTTCCTATGTAAATTAATGTCCATACATCAACAGTGTGGTAGTGAATGGAGTTTGATTACACCACTGTAACAGGTTGAAATATAGCTCTGAAAATATATTTTTGTTATAAAAGCTAGAAATGTAAACCAGCATCACCATACTTGCAGGTGTTGAGACAAACTGGGAATTCGCTGCCCTGTACAGGTCACAGTCTAGGCACAGGCTGGGACAAAACAGCTAACAGAAGACATGTTGCACACAAGAAGTAGTAGATTGTACTGAACTCCACAATAATTTTTCTTGAAATATGCTGATCTGAAGCCACATAGGTAACTGTTTTTATGTCTTTCAGACTGAAAATACGATTTTAACATAGTTAGTACAGATCACCTGAATTTAACCCAAAATAAAATTGCTGGCAGTGACAGTGGGAATTTACAATTGCAGAAGACAAGAAAAAAGAGAGGAAAAAAGAAATTTAAAAAAAAACCTAAAAACTTCCTAAAGTCTTCCCTTTTTTTTTTTTTCTTTTTACTTGCTATTAAACTTATAAAGCATAATTCTCTACTTAAATTTTATTTTAAATTGTTTTTAGAAGTTCATTTTAATCACTAGTTTGTTGTATTATTTGTGATAATAAAGCCCCAACCAAAAACTGAGTGGCATGTGGTAGTTTTCTCCACTAATTTCTTTTGGAATTTTCACTAAACTATTTCTTTTCTATCTGTAGGGAAAGTATCTGTGAATTATGATGACATCTCTTGGCAAGTGCTGTCTTCAGAATCATGTAGCTGTCAAAATATGTGATGAAGTCAAATGGCCTCAAGGGAGGAAATTGTCATTCATTTGTCATCATGACAAGTGATATACCTCTGTGAGATAGTCTGACAGATTAAAGTTTATCCCAAGAATCAAGAAACTTATTTTAATGATTGAACTCCCCCACTTCACAGCCTACCAGCTGTGTCCTTCTTCCTCCCTTTCTTCCTTCCTCTGCATTTCACCCTAGATGATTTTGCTGGCTCTCTCAATGGGAGAGACCTCAGACCCATCCAGACAGCCAAACACACTCCTATGGCCTTGTGGTGAGCCCATCCAGAGCTGCACCGTCATCTGCACCTTCCAAAGATTTTCCCTTTTTTTGGCCCAGATCTCCCAAGGTGTAATCCCTGGCCTTGTTATTCCACCTGCAGCTGATGATAAGGTTCTTGTGTAATGCCCTTTAAATATTTTTAAATTACTACTAAAGAGCTACAACCTTGTCTTTTTCCTTACCAAACAAGCCCAGCTCCCTCACCCTCTTTTCTGGGTCATGATCGAGGCCCCTAACTACTTTGATAACATTAAACACTTCAGGACCAAGATGTCTGACAGAACTGAAAGACTAGGCAGTTTGGAGAATTTTATCCTCAAACCTTCTTCTGGTAGCTGTTTTGTTTTTGGTGTTTACTTTAGTTTTGTTTGAGTGGAAGACAGAAAAGGAGGTGCAAAGTCTGGAATGCAGGTATAGAAGATGGATATTTCTGCTATATGGCCACAAAAGGTGATTATATGAACAGAGGTGAAGAAGTGTTGTGCTCCTTAGTGAAATGTCTTGGTGTTTGTTGTTAAACTAGGGGGAAGTGTTAGTTTTGCTTGAAACTCCTCACTCCTTGCCAGTGTTTCCCAGCAGGACTGTGTTTTGGTTCAGAGATGTTGCAGGAATTTTAAGGGATTGTTGACAACAGCTGTGTTTGTGGGAATATTGTGTTTCTTTGCTGCCTGTAGTATTCCCTGCTGATGTGCTTTGATCTGGGTCTCACCTCCTTACACACTGAAGCTGTAATATGGAAATGAAGTTTAAAAATTTTCCATTGAGATCTTTCTCTGTGTTCTTGCAAATCAAGTCGATGATAGCAATAAATAACAGCATCCTTGTCATGTGCAGAATATCACTGACATTCTTGCTTGTGTATCAAAGGAGGAACAGAAGCTCATTGTCCCCATGCTCTGCTGCTCTGAGCAACCAGGCTGTGTGCTTCAGCCCATCAAACATAGCATCCTGATGTGTCTGCTGAGATCAAGAGTCTGAGTTCAGACTCCAGAGATACTGTAGTGTAAAATAAGATTTATAACAGCAAACAACAAGGAGAAATGGAAAGATGGATCTACAGGCATAAAATAGGTTATTTCTAGTAAAGCTAAAGTATAGGAATGATATTCTCAGTACTCCTCCACACTTTCTTCCCAATTAAGTTCCTCAACATAAATATGGTTTGTATTCAGTGCTTACACAACCACACAGAGTTTAGCAGGATTACACCTGGAAGTTCTCCCTGGAGAAGGGGGTAATTGACAAAAAATATATTCATGAAACTTAGTAGTTTACTGCCTGCAAAATGCCTTGAGCTCCTCCAGTGGTACCTGTATCAGAGCAATATATTGTCACTAACTACACTCTGGAGAACACTGTAATGCAGAAGAAAGCTGAGCCCTAGCTGTCAAGGCATCACAGCTTATAGCATCTGTTTTTGTTGTTCCTGTCTCCAGCAACACTTGCATGGTCACTTCTACATCACTTTTTTCTTACCCACCACTTTGGCAGTAGAAGAAGAAATCTGCAGTAAAATTGAGTGATGCATCTGACTACTGAGTCTTTCCTCCACAGTTACTTAGTATGTGTTAAGCAGTGCAGTAGCATGGGTTCAGCAACCTGTTCAAGATTACATGGGTCTTGATATGTTTCGGTGCTTAAATGTGCCTGAGCCACAATAATTTTTCACTAAAGCTAGGCATGAGTGTGAGAATTGCATGAAGGAAAGAATGGATATAAATTTGTAGTTTGCTACACAGAAAGGTAAATTGCCTTTTGCCGCTCTTTCTATTCCCACATCCTCAATTTGGTATAAAGCCTTCTTGGATTATTCTGAAATCAGAGATTTGCTTGGATGGGGGACTTTCTGTCTGGGGACCATGAGCTGGATCAAGTGAGATCTAGCAAGGCAGAGGCAGCATGATCCATATGGGTCTTTCTTATATGAAACCCTGGAACAGTTATTCAAAAAAGGCCATGCTGATCCACTTGCAAAGCACCAGATCAGTTGCTGGCAATCTCAGCCTTCATGAGTGATGGCTACAAATTTTGGGTAGGTGTGGAGAGTGCTCATTCATGAGAAACGTCGTGTTGCAATGAAAACACCATAAAGCCGTGCTTGTGGCCAGCAAGGTCTGGAGGAGCTCAGAGGCAGAGCCTTGACCTGATGCACTTGTACACTGGCAGACAGCAGTTCTGAAGAGAGGAAAAGCGGTGGTTGTGAGAAGGGGAAAAGGTGGGAGAGGGAGTCAATTCCAGCTGAGATGTGAAACATGGCATGGATGTGGAGCAGCTTCAAAAGAGCAGAGGAATCCTCTGTCAGGAAAACAGGCTAGGCTAGTTTCATAGGGTACTCTGCCTCAGAATTCAGTGCCCACAGCAGAGACATGACAAACATAGAACTGGATCTCTCTAACATTAAAGTATGCAGAACAGGGGCTGCTTGTGGAAACACAGTTAACAGAGTAAGTGTTTAGGACGAGGGCTTGACTTAGTCCTACAACTAAGAAGCCTCTGCCTTTATCATGGAAGACAGAATCTGCAGGAGGAGGGTTAGAAATAGTTAGATAGAAACTGCAGGAAGCAGGTGATCAATCTGAGGAGTGAATGTTAAAGACAAATGTAGTGGGGGAGTTAATATGTTCGATGCCTCTGATAAGTCCAACTGCCCCTGGTAGGGGGTGTTGGGACTAGATGCTCTTTAGGGTCCATTCCAACCCCTAAACATTTTACAATTTTAAGATTTCAAGAGTCTGGCAGAGGCACTGAATCAGGCTTCCCCAAGGCAGGGATACCTTGGAGTGCAGAGCACATACAAAGGTGGGAGGAGGCTCTGTGAAGGGCTTGCTTCAGCCTGTTGAGTCCCACAGGATGCCATGCCAGCTGTAGGAAATTTACTACTGACGTAGGCTATGGAAAAAATAATGAGTGTTTGCAAAGGCTAGGAGGTGGCCTGGGGCACTGCACTGTACCCAAAACTGTCTTCACTCTACCCTCTCCGCCCCCTCAAAATGAGACTTATGACAAGATTGCTGTTGTCCTTTTATGCTGTAAGAATCTTACCTTTAACATCAGATTAGTAACATCGCATACAAAGACACAAAGCACACTCAAGAAAAAAGAAGTATGGAGTGACCTCTGTCCAAGTATTACAGCTGGAAAGCTCAAAACGATTTCACAGGTTTATGTTGAAGATGGATATGTTTAGTGTTTTACGAGCTTTTACTAGAGTTTCCTAGCTAGAATTTTCACATTCAGGAATAGGAAATAATCCTAAAACCCTCTGTGCTCCTGCACAATTCTTCTGTAAGGACTGTACAAAGTAAGATTTTCAGGCATGGCTGCTGAAAACAGTGTCTCAGCTGCTGGGTATCCCCTTGATACTTTGAAAGGAATGACGTTTTAGTACTCAGAACTTGCCCTTACCACATCCACTGGAAAACAGGATATCCCTATAGGATACCCCTGCTTGAACACCCCAGATCATCCTGGTTTCAAATGTAGATCATAGGCTCGGGGAAACATACACACAAGGGCTCTTCAGTGTTGATCTTACTGATTAATCCTGTGAGCCTGGCAGGATGTCCCAGGCTGACAGCTTGGGGAGCGCTGTGTGCACTGCTGTGCGTGGAGGCAGGCCACATGTGGCACCTCTGCTGGTGAGGCGACCTCGGCCATAGAGACCTGGCCCTGCTTGGGTCTGCCCCTTGGGGCTACCGCCTTCATAACACGGCAACAAATGGCTCAGGACGGGCTGCTGACCCTGCTGCTCAGCCACCGCCAAGAGGCAGCATATTATAGATAGTCCTCATCAGTCTGTGCTCTTCCACAACACAAATACTCCCCCGGTTGCCTTTAGAACACTCTTTTGAGTAGCAGAAAGACATTTTCTGCAGAAGCAAATGGCCTGAAAATGTTCTTGGAATACTTAGACGAGCTGGCCAACTATTTTATCTACAGTACATCTAAAGTGCCTATTTTCTTGATTTCCTTTTTTACTGAAACACTTGGGGTATAAACGAAAAAGGAAAGCCAGCAGATTGCTTTGCTTATGGGGTGCTTTGTTTTGTCGGGCAGAACTGCCTCACACAGACCACTTACTGCTGCTGATAGGTGGCATTACTCTTGCATTTTCTGCACTGTTATGTTGTTCTTTGCCCAAGGTTATTAATCCTGAATTTTTTCCTAGTGCACTCATTTTTCCATCTTTTCCTTAGATAGAGGGAATGGTACTTTTCAGGTGCTTCACTGCCCGTCTTTGTTATCTTCTTTTCCACAGCAAGCTTACAATTTCGCTAACTTTTCCAGGTAATACTGATGCTGTCAAGAGGAGTACAAACTACCCCTACCCACATCCTCAGATGAATTAGGAGAGGATAGTACAGGTGCCTCTTTTCTTGTCAGCCACTAAAGTAAAATCTCTCTTGTGAAACGAATTTGGGGCTCTATAATGTCTTGGTCCTATCCATCACAAATGGCAAACTTTAGCTACAGGGGATATCTGCTTTCAGAAGTTGTTATATGCTAAAGATTACCAAAAATAAAATTTGCTGGAGGGGAATATTTTACATCAACAATTAAGTCTGCTGTTCTTTAATTTCTCACTTGAAAAGCCTGCCATCCCAAATAGCTGGTGTAATTGCCTGTTTATAGTACTGACATGGACAAGAGCAAATACAGTGATTGCACTGAGCAGTCAGAGCTGTTTCAGCATGAGAAGACTTTTCATTTCTTTTCCTCCAAAATCCCACAATAAATTCCTTCTGTTAACTGATGTTTGAGACAATTGAAGGTCAGTAAAAGATTTCATGTTGAACTGATAAGTATGGATAAGTATGGATAAGTATGGATAAGTATGAACTGCATCTGAATTGTCAAATCATGGCTATTTGTCAAAGGAAAAGGCTTGAAATGCTTATATCTATGCTGTACCTAGTAACAATGTGTGTGAAATAAATTTTATTAGATAGAATGACATTCATACTTTACAAAGCAGTTGGTAATTAGAAGTGAGTGATATTTCCAGTGTGCTGGTTAATTATGGCTGTCATCCAAACACGATACTTCTGGACATTGACAAATTCATTTGCTAGCAGCACAAATACCGTCTTTTGAGTTGTGACTTGTGTTCATGTGGCTTCCTCTTCCCCCTTCTCTCAAGAATCACTCGTAATAATTAAACACTCAGACCCACCTTGAAATGAATGAAACCCAGGGAATTTACTCCTGTAGGTTCAGTATTTGAGGTGCATAGGCTGCTAGCTGCAGGGCTTTTTTGGTGTCTCTGGTGCTGTCCCACTCTGTGTGCTGTTTCATGTCAGGTGTAGTCTGTAGCTGGAGTGGTGCTTTTTGCTATGTCAGTTTTCCTCCCACAGAAAATGGCTCAGGAACACCACTGAACCTCTGCTCTACAAGTGACAGTGGACTTTTACTTTTGCACACAGATGGGGCACAGTGAGGAAACAGGAACAGCCAGATTGAGGTGATCCCACTGTCCCTTGGCATCCTTATATTGCAGCTGAGTGACCTGTGGAGTGAAGTACCTGAATTTGGCTGTCTCTGTATGAAGTTGGTGATGGTGATGACCTCTGTACACAGCAAACCAGCCAGTTAATTGTGCAGATCCCTTCATACCTTATTTTCCAAACTGGTGATGTTCCCAGTATGAAACCCAAAGGATTGTGAAAGGACTTAGGTACAGGAAATCTTTCTTATCATGCACAATACATTGAAGTTCTGCAATTCTTCCTCCCAGGAGGATCAAAGCCTATTTCTTAGATAAAAGCAATTTTCTCAAGCGTAAGAGGTTGGCAATTGCTGGAAAAAAGTGATTATCTAGAGTAATAACAGTGGAAAAATATGTTCAGTGTAGTAAAAAAATCTCTCACTCCTCTCAAAAGGACTCAAAATTGCTGAAAAGAGCATGGTATGCTGGGCAAATGGCACTAGAAAAATGTCAATGAGCAAACTTACCTGTGTGTTACAAATGAGGCAGTAATTAAGCATACATATTCTGCAGTTCATGGCCCTTCCACTGCCATGATTTTCACTGTCCATGTGTGTAGTCACCAGTCTTAAACTTAATAATTTACTTCCATCAAAGCTGGTAAGCTGGTAAAGTTCAAAACACACAAAAGAAACATTTTGAAAGGGGGTAAATTCTTCATAGGCAGCTTCAGCATATAGTGATTCTGAGCTAGAAATACAACAAGGTTTATAGTGTTTGTTTGTGGACTGCCTTTGGCTTCATCAGTTGGGGCTTATGTACCTGAATTTACAGGTTTTCGGTGTCTGTGTGAGACCATGGTTCAAAATGTTTGAAATCCATGGCACAAACAAGGTGGGATGCCTCTCCTTCACTGTTTCAATCCCTTGAATATTTCAGTGCATATTGTTCTGAAAGGAAAAGTGACAACATCACTACCATTTTTATTACCACTAATAAAAATGAACTGAGAATGGAAAATTCTACATACTTACCTGCAGGTATAGACCTGATTTCACACATACCAGTTGGATATTAACTAACCACAGGAGTCCTTCTCAGGATGGCACCGTCTTCAGAAAACTTTACAGCTTACTTTAAGTTACAGACTAAACACTTTTTTCACAGCTTACCAAGAATAAGCCATTCCTATGGTCTTCAGTATTTTTGTGTGTGTGTTAATGTCCATCACCACCCAGGTCCCACGAGTATTCTAATGGCTTTGTTTGGTCTCTTAGGCAATCCAGGGATAAAACCTTTTAGCAATTTGGAGAATCACTGTGCTTTAGATGCAGAATAAGCTCAGAGAGTGGACGGTTTGCATTCAAACTGTTTTTCTCTTACTGTTTTCTAAGGTCAGAGAAGTGCAGAATTCCAAAGCAGAGTTTCAGCAGGGCCGCGTTCTGTATGCAGCACCAGTGTTGCGATAAAGTCCCAAGCTATGGGAATGCTGCAGTGCTGGGATGTCAGTCTTCATGTGGCCTCAGATGAAGCTGTTCCTGCAGTTACTGGATCTCAGATGTGAGAGTTATGGCACTCTTCCTCTTCAGGCATGGAAAGGATATGAATTTTCAGATTTTGTAGTGCTATTTTAAAGAACCCTCTGGGAGAGTCAAATAAAGCTGCCAGGTGGTTAGTACCCTGTTTAAGTTTGTCTCACATGCAGCAGTGTGAATGTCATCCTACATGAGGGCACAACGGATTCTCATTAGTGCAGTGGATGGTGGTGTCTTGCAAGGCAGCATAGTTTGCATTCCCATGTCTTGCTCTGAGAATAGCATTTACTGTACAGCAACTCATAAAACCCTAGAAATTACTGATTTCTGATCTCTCTGAGAAATTGTGCTTGAAAATGAACTGGGATGATCTTAACTCTTCCAGTTGGCATTGGGCATCTGTAATGCAGAGTGAAAGAAACTTAAGTCTTTCTGACTTCTTTTTTTTCTTCTTTCAAGTGCAAAATTTATCCCAGAATAGGTAGTTTTCGCATTTTGGTTACAAGAATGTGCCTGAAGTTGTGGGACCCCTTGCTAACATCAGCTATAAATGTAGTTTTATTGACAGAAGTATTGAATCAGTGAGAGTACAGTGCTACATTTGTAGTTAGGAAGCTAGCACAAATAACTTATTGCATAGAAAATTTGCACAGGAATATATGCCATTAGGGTGAAGATTAATTTCACTGTAAAGGATGTTTAGCTAAGTGAGAGCCCAAAACAGGTTAACCCCATGCCTGTGAAGCACCTTGGACAAGACTGGGCAGACTAGAAGGGGAAAGGACAGTACTAAGGGAAGGAGATCTGGAAGTGTGCTGGACCCTCATCAGTTCTGCTACTGCCAGTCAGCAGAACTTGCTTTGCCTTGGAGCAAATACTTTCGCAAGGATGGCACATTAGTCTGGAGAGGAGGGATGATCTGGAGATGAAAGAGCCTTCTCCTTCCCCAGAGAGGGGGCAGGTGAAAGGGAACATGGACAGAACAAATGATGTGTTTGAGAACAGCTGGCCTCTGGCTCTCCTGGAGCATGTTTTTCTGTGAGTGAATTGCAGTAGTAGAGTCCAGGGAGGAGAATATGTCCGTACTCAGAGGTCATTGGGCCCTGGAGGGGATCTGAGTTCCAGCACAAGAATGCAGAGTAGCTTAGGTACATGGCAAAAACAAAAAAAAAAAAATATGGCTGTGCCTTGACTTCACAGAACATTGCCTCATATATATGGATTACTCTTATGATCAGTTGGTAGTAATTTACAAGCCCCTAAAACAAAAGTTGGATAGTGACTGGAAGAATTCCTGCAAACTGGTGTTCGTATGTTTAACTCTCATCCCCCCTGTTCACCTGGGAGCCTCAGTTGCGGTCCCATAGTAAAACAAGGAACTGGCTTCTTCCTCTGAAGGCTAATAAATACGTGCTTCTGAAGCCACTGTTCTTTTACTTCACCTGGTTCACAGTACAACTATTTGAGTTTTATCAGGTGGAAGCAGGTGGGTTTAGATGTAAAAAAACTAAAAGTGGCCAATTGCCTTGTTTTCAAGCTTTAGATTAACTCTTAGTCCTGACTCCATATTTTTCAGGATTTGGTTTTGTGTTTTTGTTTGGAGTTTTTTTAAACTAGATGCTGTATGCTCTAAATATTGCTGTGGGTGTTTGTAGTGTAGGAGGTAGTTTTCTGTTACTGGAAAATTCAGGGATAATCCCTGTGAGACCAGTATTGTTCCAGATTCAGGTGAGTCAGCAAACAGGAATGTCATCTTTCAAACGCTGAAAAAGTCATATCGCTTTATCACTGCACCATATCTTGCCCTCTGTATCCTTTCTGAGACCTGTCAGTTGGAAAATATAGTATTTATGCATTTATATTACTTTTACAGGGCATGGTTTTATCATCAATTTTTCAGGTTAGCCCTGCCGTATGTCACCTGAGCAACAAAAACAGTTACTTCTAATTTCTTCGTCTTGGAGGCTACCTCACTCTATCCAGCTGCATTAGACTCATATTGATGTTAACTTCAGGAAGAAAAATATGGTCATATGTGGAGGGCCCATGTGAGATCTGGTATGTGTTGTGCCAGGCACTGTACAAAGTGAGAAACCGTTGCTTCTGCAAGGATTATGAGGAGGGAAGGGATGATTGCATGTGATGGACAGAATTGGAATGGAGGTCTTTTCTTTCCAAATGTGTGCTCTGACTGCTTCCCCCCACTGGTGCCCCATGGAGTTCAGCTTGGCATCCAACTGGACTGTTGAAAACTACCAGAGTCTTTAGAAAAATGAGGAGCAAGTGAAATTCCTGAGGTTACTTACATTCCTATTGCACACTCTTCAGGAGGAAGAGAGAAAGATAATAATTTTATTATCAGTGTGTTCAATCAATAAAGAGAGTGGTTACGAAGAGGGAAAGAGAACTCACCTAATGGCTTGGTGGAAACCAAGTATGTACAATGAACTAACAATGAAGAAATCAAGCATTTTGAAATCTCAGAGAGGATATAGCTCATTAGAACTTTTTACTGCAGTACATTTTGGCATAGCTCCTTAGTGCATACAGAGGAAAGAAATCTGAAGAAGTGAGGTATTTTTCATGAGCATTTCAAGAGAATTTAAATACTGAATGTGCTGTCATCTGACAGGCTGTACCTGCATGGGCAGGAGCAGTTCAGAGCTGATAGGGAAAAATCTTCCAACCTCACTCCTTCCTTGTTTGAGCTCTGACTCCTCAAAGTGGAAAGTAAGTTCCTAAAAAGTAGGGCATACCATAAGATGTACCCCTTGTTTCCAAATCAAGCAGCCCAATTTTCGGTAGAGACGTGCACAGTCTTGTGCTCATAAAGGGTGTTGCATCTGAATGCATTTGCAAGTATTTGTGCTTGTGAAAGAATTAGGTATAATATATGAAAGCAAATCCAAATAGTAATACATTAACAGGTTTGACAGTATGGGGAAAATGTATTCCTGTTCCAACCTCACCCCAGTGTGATTAAATTGCATCGATTATAATCATTAATGCAGCAGGGATCCTGATTCCACCTTTCTGCTTTGGGAGAAGAGATTTTCAAAGGACTCATCACCTCCACAGTTTCATTGAGAAAGAGGTGCTGACAGAATGAGAACTGTTTCCCCTTGCTAGCAGTGCTTCTGCAGGCTTAAAGGACCAGCACTACCAACACACCTGCTCTTCAAAAATACACATAACTGGGTAAAGTTGCAGCTTTTAAGTCATTTTCTGGCTGCTCCAAACTCTCGCATTTGCTCTTCAACATCTCTTTTTCTATGGCTGTGGGAATATTTACTTATGTAAAATGAAATCATGGCTGTCACTACTGACACAAGCACAGGAGTTCCCCAAATTTATTCATCAATATTTAATATGAGCACACATATGAAAAAAAAAAAAAGAAAAAGAAAAATTTAATTGTCATTATGATGATGTACACTGATGTTTGGCATTATGGGTTTTTTGTTGCATAGCATTTAAAATGTTTGGGGTTTTTTTCTCTTTTTATTATGGTGTGCACTGATACACCAAAAAACAGGCTGATGACTGTTCAGAGATTTCCAGAGCAAGGTAAATGTTTAGCATTTACTTAACAATAAGTACCACAGAAAGCATTTCTTTGTAGGCAGAAGAAGAAGCATTCAGCAATGAGCTGATACAAAGCTGATGGTAACCAATACCTAATCATGACAACAATATAGCAACAATATAGCTGTGGGGTGTCCTCTCATTATTCGTCTTATGATGATTGAACTCACTGAAGGTCTTGCCACAGCTGTTGCAGCTTCCTGGTTTTTCACCCATTATTTCTGGAGAAGTCCTTAACTCTTCTGAGATATGTGGCTGGGGAGGACTTCTCACCAGACATAAAGGAGCAAGTGGAAGGATCAAACCCATTTTAAGTAGCCCATATGTGTTGGTCCTGCCATTCACAGATCAGCAAAACTCTGTGGAGCAGGAATTATTTTTCTTAAGGTCTTGCTTTTCTTCCTATAAGCATAGAAAGCACTTGATACAGAGGAAAGTTACTCACATTGGTTTTTCTGTGCAGTTTTATCTTTTGGCATACTGTCAAAAAACTAGATGCACAGATACACAGTGATTGTGTGCCTGTTAGTCACCTTCTGTTATTATGGGCTATTCCACCATGTGGTGCCACACTTGCTGACGCAGGCAAGGAGACAGGCTACATAGGAATGGGACATAGGCTGCAGCTCATAGAGGGCCAGCTGGAGGAAAATGCAACTGGAAAAAATAATTATTTAACTGGGTAGAGAGGCTGAATCTGAAGCCAGTCCCATCTGACATGAGTCAGGTGCCAAAAGTCTGGCCTTGTCAGAACTGCTCCAGTGCTATTGTGAAGGGCACAGGCCAATGAAGTGTTGTGCATGCCCTGGTGGTGGAATAATTAGGAAAGCATAAAGCATGATGCAAGTAGCACATCCTTTTCAGGAGGAAACACAAAGCCCTGCCCTTCTGTGCATGTGAACTCAGTTTTGTTTCTGGTGGTTGACTGCATGCCAGCATGGTGCCAACAGTGCCAGGCTAGGGACCAAAGCCAGTTGATACCTGGCACTGCTACCAGCACTGGTATCCAGCAAAAATGCAAGCAGATAACCCCTGAAGCTGTGACGGAATGCTCCTGTCAGACCAAGCTGTAGATAGGATCAGGCACCACTGACCTTGGCTGAAAAACCAGGTGTAGAAATTCCCATGAGGCTGTCTCAGTCCTGTGTTAAAGTGGGGTAGCTTTTAAAAGGCAAGGTTTCTACACAGAAATGGAGAAAGTGGGCAAGGAGGTGCA
Source organism: Pardalotus punctatus (assembly GCA_013400915.1). NCBI lineage: Eukaryota > Metazoa > Chordata > Aves > Passeriformes > Pardalotidae > Pardalotus > Pardalotus punctatus. The sequence goes on from VZTX01011135.1 coordinate 76,202, forward strand.
TTGGTGATGTGGTGTGCAGTCCATGCTCCCTGTACCGCAACCTTTGCTTTGGCACATTGGTAGGTGACAGCACGGGAATATGTTTTAGGGTAGCTTTGGCAAGCCCTGCAGCAGAATCTACTGCAACTTCCTTGTACTTCTAAGACCTGAGGGAAGGCAAGGTGTTTTTTGTTGTTCTCAATAATGTCATGTTTTTCCAGGCACCTTATAGTTACCAGCTGTCAAAGCATCATTAGCATTATTTCCAGAGGTGTGAATAAATGGTGGAGAAGAGGCACTTCTTACTTGTACTGAGTGGGATTGGAGTTCAAGAAAGCAGCAGCTAACAACCTGCTGCAGATAACTGAGCACTAGAAACTTCTTTTCTGCCGAATTTTCAAGGTGTTGCCTTATTTTCTTCCTCCCTGTTATTCCTATTAATCTCTGGAACATGAAATGCAGCATTAGGAGTGTTTAGAGGAGTAATTCTTACGTGTGAAAACATATAGGACATGAAGATGAGTGAAACTCTGGTAGCATCTTCCTTAGTAAAAGGGGGAAGAGGGGCCAAAGCTTACTCATTTCTCTGTGCTCCTGGAATCACCCAGACAGCAGTGGTAAAGATGGAAAAGTGTGTTGAAGTGTGTTGTGTTGAAGTCAAGGCTCTCTTATCTAGAGACTCTCAACATTTTCCCCTCGCTTTTCTTGCCTTTTGTCAATTGCTTGTCTTTCAACAGCTCAGTCATGGAGTATCTTCAGGAAAAATGCAGTGGTCCCAGCGTCTGGTGTGGAAGAACTAAAGTTCTAGAATAGGGTCCAGGGGTCTAAAGACACATGTTTCCTCTTGATTTGTTCTCCATTTGTACTTCAGTTTCTTCATGTGTCTTTTTCATCTAAGATATACTGGGAAAGACAAAGGATAGGGGAAATTATCTCTGGAGTTTAGCCTTGTCTCATACACTGTCTCTCCTTGTGAAGTTTGTAACACCTATACTGGTCAGAGAGCAAAAGAGTTCCCAGGAGCAAATCATGTCATCTTTGTCAGATCCCTCTTGCCTTCAGGTGTTCCTGAATTAATTATATGGCCTTTGCCTTGCTCTGGAGTAGGGCTGTGGGCCTGGGCAGTTAGGAAAGTGTTCAACACATGGTGGGAATGAGCACCTTTATAACATGCGTGTGTGTGTGTGTGTGTGTGTGTGTGTGTGTGTACATATGGATATATGCATAAAATTTTAACCTGACCTCTTGAGTACTCTGTTAGGTTGGTAATGCGTTAGTAATGTACAGCAGTCCCCATCACCCTTTCTTGTAAGCCATTGATGCTGCTTGTTTTTACATTTTAATAAGAATATTATAGAAATGATGGAAGCAATATTTGAGAATCCTTCTTATGAAGGATCTGTATCTGCATGTAAATACATGCATGCATCTGACTTTATGCTGTTTTCTTCATATTAGTTGCCCTGGAATCTTCTAAGACAGTGACTTTGTAGTGCCTGTTTTTCTCACATCTTTTTATTAAGAGGAGGAAATTAAGTAGCTGTAGGACATCCCTCCTGGGTGTGTCATCTGTGGAACTTTTGTCCATGTCTATATGCCTAGGTCTATGTTTTGTTGCTTCTTTGCCCTGTGTAAAAGCCATTTTGCCTCTCCATTCCTCTACATTGGTATCTGTCCTATAGAAACTGAATGTGGCAACTCCTTATCTCATTCATGGTGATTAACTTATTTAGTTCCATTTGCAACTGTGGACTTTGATGCCAAATATAGCTATTTTGAACTTGTATAATATTGGCAAAGTGCTGACTTAGAGAAACAAATTGAAGATAGTTTTGAAAAGCTTAGGGATGATTTAAGTATGTTGGTCACATGGAGAAAAAATTACAGATTGCATCTTTATCCTTTCTGCCTGTGGAGATGAGCCAGGAGCTGAAGGTGGTAGAGGGGCAACAGCTTAGGAAATAACCATGCTTAGTGATGTAAAATCTGCTGTCTGTAAGGAGCAGCCTGCAAGTCCCAACTGCTGCTCAGGGACTTCCCAATAGTGCACGATGGGAATGAAATCCATGCATGTTTCATCTTGAGAAAATTTCTGTGCTTCTGCTTCTTGGCAGCATCTTAAATGGGTTCTATAATGAGTTCTTTAGAGTAATGCTGTTGTTAACTTTGCAGAAATTTCAGTGCACTGACCCCAGTGGATTATTAGAGGTAGGTGTAATTATTTGTAAAGTAATTCAAGTCTGGATTATGAAATGTTTGCTCATGTCATTCTCTTGAAAAGAGAGGGCATGCAGTTAGAATGGCATTGACCTTTTCTAGGCAGCTCTTAGGTGTGCCAAGTAGGTGGAGGAAATGTGGAGGTGCTGATGTGCTGATGTTACCAACACAAACATGGAAGGGTAGTGCCACTGGAAGCTGAGGATTTCAGGAGAGAGGGGGCACACACCTACACTCTGAAAAGCAGAGTAGTGAGTAGTTAGCAGGAGGCAAAAATCATTTTGTTTCTTTGCTTGTGGAAGTGGGTGACACTCCTGTGCAATAAAAGACAAGCAGCAGGTCTTTGTGTTTTCTAGCTCACTAGCTGTGTAATGCAGGGGAGAAAACCAATGAGAAAAGTACACATAGTCACCATATGAGGGTGGAGGAACTTACCCAGAAAAACAGGGAGGGCAATGGGAACTGCAAGACCTGTTGAGCCCTCATGGCAGGAGGCTAGGCATTGGTCTTTCTTAGAGGCCATACCATAGGACAATTTGTTTTTTCTTGCACACCCTAGCTCTGCATCTAATCCGGACTCTTCAAGCATTAAGGTAAAGGGAGAATGGATCCTTATCGCCTCACTCCATCAAAGGTCATCAGTTTGCTACATTTTGGCAGCAGCTTAGTCTTCCTTTTTTTTTGGGGGGGGGCATTGGAGATAGTACAGAGAATCTGCTGTAAAATCAAGTGGTTTGGTTTGGCTAGTTGGAGAGCAGGAGTTCTGCTGCTGCTTGGCCATGGTGTATGTCAAATATACACAGACAGGGTATTGAAAGGTTGAACAATCATTCATCTTTCTATCCAAAAGTCACTTCTAACTCATTTGAAAGACCTATAATGGTGGGCCTGCCCTCAGGAAAACCTTGCATTGTCTGACCTTTCTGCTGATTAGGGCCACAACTGCATGTCCCATCTACTACAGGTGCACAGACCGAGTGCTCCACTGCTCTTCACAACAAGGTCTTAGAAACAGCAGTATCTTTTCATGTCTTTTCCCTTCTAAAGAATGTAATTTCATTTACAAATCAGTCTTATTTTTATTTCTGACCTCAAGTTATTTTTGTTATTTTGCTCTAGGCGTTTTCTGGTTGGCCCACCAGCTCTTCCAAACAGAGGCTCCAAGATGCCTTCTCGAGTCTACAAACAGCAAAAGAGCAGTTGACACTGAACTCTCAGTTGACAATGAAGAGTACAATGCTACTAAACACTTGTTAAAGCACTTCATAGCAGACTGTTTTAAACAGCCATAAAATCACCTAATATCTTAATCTGAAAACAAATTTTAATGTATTCTCCACCATTTGGAAATGAATTTCAATATATTCCCCACTCTGCTATATATACTAATGAAGCAACTTTTTCATTCAACAACTGCCATAGTCTGAGACTTCTCCCTGACTGCTTTTTCAGAACATGCTATGCAGTCTAGAGACATATTTAGTTTGAAGTGCTATTACACACTGTAATACACTGTGTTACACACTTAACTGGGCATCACCTTCAAGAACTCAAATTATATCATAGAGATTGCACTGTGCAACTTAGCATGTCATTCTGTGGAAATATTCCGTAGCCATTTGTCATGGATTTTTGCTTTTATGTTTTGGTTTGGGTGCTCTGGTTTTTGTTTAGTTTTGTTTTGTTTTGTTTTGGTTTGGTTTGGTTCGGTTTGTTTTGCTTTGTTTTGTTTTGTTTTGTTGGGGGGGCTGGTGGTAGTGCTTTGTTGGTTTTTCTTTTATTGGGGCTTTTTTGTTGTTTTTTGGGGTTTTTTGGTTGAGTTTTTTCATTGATGATGTTTTGGGGGGGATTTTTTTTTGTTTGGTTTGATTTGGTTTGGTTTGGTTTTTTGTTTTGCTTCTTTTTTTCTTTAACATAGCAAATCCTCTGCAGCTGTCAGTGCTGCAGTGTTTTTTGTGTTTCTCTTTTTCCCGAGAGAAAGCTCAGGAAGCATGGGCCTGCAGCTATGCTTTTGGTTTCTCAGACCCAGTCTGCTTCGTGAAGGGAGGGAAGATGGAAGAAGAAGGACTAAAATAGGCTTTGAGTTTAAAACATTGCATTTTCTTGCAATTAACAAATAGTTGATTCTTTATTCAGACTGTTTTTAGTCTGGTTAACTCACCTTTGATTCTGATACGTCAGTGAATGGCAGAGCTAGTGCAGAATAGCTGTGCTAGAAAAAGTTCCCAAGTGAACAAGTCCTGGAGTGTATGATCCATCCCATGCTCCGAAGGCTATTTTCACTTATGACTCTTCTGTAAAATCCCACTGTAAAATTTCTGTAAAATTTCTCCTGGTTTGGCAAGAATTTTTTTTCAGGCCTACTTAGAAATCTGCATGTTCTGATATGAGAGGAGCAATTCTCTCTGCATTCCTCCATTTTGCAATTTCCAGCATTTACAGTTTGTGACACAAAATCACAGAACTGTTTATCTGATTTGGTGATAGGTTTTAAAAATGTCAGTAACATCTTTAAAGAAATAGAAAAGCCCCAAGGTTTTAGTCTGGGTCTTTTTGTGCTTACCTCTTGCCCTGTGTACTTTTATGGATTCCTGTTGGCAAGAATGTCTCCACAGCAACAAATGTTAGATATTTACTGCTAAATATTTAAAAAAAAAAAAAAAGTTGGCATCCCCATGGAGTTGGATAACTGCAGGAAATGCAACAATATATATTTTAAAAAATCATATGGATCCCAAAAAAATCATGTGAGTAGCCAGTGCTGACCTCAGTGTTTTATATGATTACAGACATTTGAGTTTCCCATCAAACTGGTAAATTAACAAAATCCCATTTGCTTTTAACAGTAGATAGCAGTCAACCATCAACAGCAGTCAACAGCAGAATCAAATGCAATTTTTTGACACAAACACATCTTTCATACAAAGAAATGAGATTTGGAGCCTTTTGAACTGCTTCTATAAATTCAGATAGCTGATGTCAGCAATTATGTAGCATTGCACATACTCCTTGTTAAAAATGTTAGTGCTTGTCAGTTATCTGTGTTTTGCAGACCCACAGCTGTGGAGCATTTATAGTATAGAGAATCATTTGCTGTTTATCATACAGTTGTTTTAATAGCAGTTATTTCCAGATGATACTTACCTTTAAGGACATAAACTCTTGTCACCAGCAAAGAAAAAAAATGCAATTTCTCATGCAGTACATATTCTAGCAGCATTTCCAAAAGGCCAACTGCTGGCTATTTATAAATAATCTGAGGCAGTAATTACTGGGCCAGCTTTAGGTAGTTTTGCAAACTGTATTTCAGGTTGTTTTTTCCATGGCTAAAATGATGTTGGCTGAAGATTAATCTTGCTTCTCACCAAGGAACTCTGCCCAAGGATCACAGTTTTGCCAGCATTTGAGATATAATCATAAAACCATAAGGGTTGCAATTTTAGGTTGATTTCTTTGGCAGCCAGTGGTTTTCAGACTGTCTTAAGCAACTCAGTAGTTTTGGATCATCCCTAAATTGACTGTATTGTTTGTGTCTATTTTGAAGATCATTGAGTTCTCAGCTGATTTCATTGCACAGAAGCCTCTGAATGTTTGGAAAAACCCACTCCAGAGCATGCCTGAATACACGTCTATATTGGAAAGCTAATTTGGACTGCAACGGATTGTGAATTAAAAACAGATTAGCTATTTTCAATTAACAGCTTGAATTGGCGTCACTGACTCCATGTATGTAGTGTAATGGAAGGCAAACTGATTCTTTTGTTCATGCAGAATGATGCTCAATAGGCAGTTTCCCAGTGTGTGCCTACATGGAGCTTATTGATCTAGAAATTTTTTCTCTGGCTACTTACACAAGTCTAACTTGTTGCTCTTTGGCTTTGGCTTTTTTGTGTGCTGTCTTTAGCTATTGGAGAGCATCTATATGTTTGCAGGCCCACTGAAGTGCACGCAGTGGAGCAGTGTTTTCACTGGAAAGCAGGAAGTACAGGGCTGTATGTGCAAGGCTTTGTTTTTTGGGTTTATTTTTTTGTCCAGATTGTGAGAACCTATACCTTTGTCATTTAACTGTGATTTATTCTGTTCCGCTGCTCCCCAGAGAAATCCCAATGAGGGCAGCATAAAAAAACCTCCAAACCCGTGAGGCACTTCTTGTCTTGTTTCACACACAGATGCTCCACCTGTTTTGGCCCACTGTGTAGAGTCTCAATTATATATTTGTGTTAATTGCCACACTTGCTGATGCACAAAGATTTCCAGTGTAGAATCTGTTAATGTTTAAATGTTAAGTCTGCAAATAAACAGAGATGTTCTTAAAACAGAACAGCAACTACCCATAGAACAGAGAGCTCATGATAGGGACTATCCTGGGAGATTAACCCACTGAAGTAAAAATTCTTTTTTCCCAAGAGAAATATGCCTGAAATACTCTGCTTTTAAAGTTTTTATTTTATGTGAATTTATTTCACACACACACATACATACACAAATATCTGGAAAATTTCAATATTGTTATTAGGATTGGGATTGTTGGTCTTTGTTTGCACCAGTTTTAAGTTCTGTCTATTAGAAAATCCAGTTTGGATTTGATAATCTGACCAGATTCTGCGTATGTCTTTGCAGGAGGGACAGTAAGTATCATATTACTAATTGCCACGGAAATACCACAGTACAGATGCTTGTTTTTCCAGATTATGGTGCTCCCTGTTGCTCTACTGTGAGCTTACAGTTTTATTAAACTGCACTTTGAGAAGGCTTTGCTGCAGCAAGACAGTTGTGTGGCTTGCCATCACTGTCACTTATTGACATTGACCCAACATATCCAGGCCATGTAAAAGAGCATAACAACACTCCTAACCCCGGGCAGTAAAGACATGAGTGGTATTTAGACTGTAACTGGTATTGCTCAGCCTTTCACCTTCTAAATCCACCCAACACAGTCTGACACCTTGTACTAGAGAGTTTTGATCAGTTAAACTGACTGAAATGAGGACAAAACCCACTGAACACATAATAGCCTCCTGATGTGTCTTCTAGTGCAAATTATCCTGTGATCCCATGATTCTGCATGGCTTCACTGCAATGTTAAGTGTGTGGACAAGTGTGTTTACTGCCTTTTCTCATGTCCATTACCAGATTCCTGAGGTATCTCCTATGACTGTTAGTAGTGAATTACAGTATTATTACTTGATTCTTGGGGACTGTTTTCTTCTGGATCTGCAGGAAGCTTACAAGAATGTGTCAGAGAGCAATTCCATTTCAGTGGTGCAGCCAATGTCCGTATGTGACACATGTAAGCATGGAACTTACTAATCTGCAAAATGCGCTTGCAGTTGATATACACCAGAAACAGGGCATCTTCAACTGTGAAGAAATCTTTATCAGACAAATTATCTCCTACAAAGCAGCATCCCATCTGAGCCTCTTGGCTTGTTTCCAGTCCCTAAAGTGGCTTTACACCACTGCAATTCTAAACATGGACATGTACTTTGTGATAGTCACGGATAAATATTGAAGCTAGAAACCCTGACAGGGGCTCTGGGAGGTGGTTGCATTAAACAGAGTTGAAAATCTCTCTGTTTTTAGGGCTGGAAGACAGGGACAGTCTGCTTGTATTTCACTTAATAACATTTTAAAGGTGAAATTAATGTTTTGGGATCTCTTCCAGCCTGATTAATTGATTGGAGTGACAGTGGAATGGCAAGAGATGGTATATATGCCATTGCTTAAGATTTTTGGAAAGAGAACTTTCTTTAACTGCAAGTCGGAAAATATCACCCTGGGGTTCATCTTCACAGAATCACAGAATATTCTGAATTGAAATGGACCCACAAGGATCATTGAGTCCAACTGCCAATTCCTTGTCCTGCACAGGACATTCCCAAGTATCACACCATGTGCCTGGGAACGTTGTTCATTGGTGCTGTGACTATTTCCCTGGGGAGCCTGTCCCAGGGCCCAACCACCCTCTGTGTGAAGAACCTTTTCCTGATATCCAACCTAAACTTCCCCTGACACAACTTCATGCTGTTCCCTTGGATCCTGTCACTGCTCACCACAGAGAAGAGATCAGTGTCTGCTCCTCCTCTTCACCACACAAGGAAGTTGCAGATTGTGATGAGGTCTCCTCTCAGTCTCCTCCAGGCTGAACAGACCAAGTGACCTCAGCCGCTCCTTTGTAAGGCTTCCCCTCAGGGCCCTTGACCATCCTTGTGGCCCTCATTTGGATGCCGAGAGCTTCATGGCCTTCTCATATTGTGGCACCCAAAATTGCCCCCAGCACTCCAGGTGAGGCTGCCCCAATGCAGAGCAGATCAGGACAATCCCCTCCCTTGCCTGGCTGGCGATGCTGTGCCTGGATGCACCCCAGGACACACTTGGCCCTCCGGGCTGCCAGGGCACTGCTGGCTCATGTTCAACTTGCCATTGACCAGGACCCCCAGGTCCCTGTCCATGGAGCTTCTCTCCAGCCTCTCATTCCCCAGTCTGTCTGTACATCCAGGGTTGCCCCATCCCAGGTGCAGAATCCGGCACTTGTCTTTGTTAAACTTCATATGGTTGGTGAATGCAAGTGCGTTAAGTCAATGAATAGCTAGAAAATACAGGACAAAGTGTGTAGGAGACTTTAGGCTGGTGCATTTTATTAAAAGTGAGATGAAAATAACATGATTTTGAGACTTGTCATTGGGACCCTGGGCAAATACAGGGGAAGGAGCATTAATACTTTTAGCTGAAGCAGATTTACTTCAGACTCAATGGGACTTAAGATCACTGTATATGTTAAAGTTCTATTTAGAAAAGAATAACTGTTGTTTAAATGGTTACAGGTTAGTTGCATAAAATTGTGCAAAAGGTCACCTGGAAATGGGTTTACGTGTGTAAATAATGCACCTTTTAGAGCTGTATCATGCTTCTGTATCATGTATCATGTTAGGTTAACCTGTGTATAGGCATTTTTTGCTGCAGCAAAAAACATATGACTAGACTCTTTATGGGGAAATCTGCAGTTAATCAATAAAGCATAGGCCTTGAGGTCTCCTAACATTTCAGATCGTTCTTATCAGAATGCTAAATTCCTTGCAGGCTGAGGCTGGATGGTATTTTTGGAGTAAAGGTCCAGTAGAAACCCTGAATATGAGTTTGTGCTATTCTGCTTACCCTGAAGATATCCCACCTTTTGAGGAGAATAAGGAGATATGATGGAGAAGATTAATTCAAAAAAGTGCTGCATTTTCACAACCTTTACCTTTACAATGGTTCGGTAGTGATTGGGAGCCTCACATAACTCTGAAACTGCAATAATATTGCATATGTGCACTATAAGACACACTATTCACAAGAGTTTGACACCCTAAAAGTGAGGCATGACACCCCATGCTCAGATGCTTGTGGTTGGGACTGGGGAGCTCTGAAAGTACACTAAAATTAAAGAACAGAGGAAAAATCTTGGAAAAAAGAGCAATGTTTCTCAAACACTGTTGAAATGGCTAAAAGCAGATCAGTGAGATACCATTAGGCTTGTTTGGCATAAATTAGGGAATGTGTGAGAGAAGGGCATGCACCTATTGGAGTGGGCAACTAAAACACTGGCTTGCTTTCTTTTTTTTCTCAGAATTGTCCGCTTGTCCTCAGTGGGACTGTATTGAATTTTTATCAAGAACAATATTCTGCAGTTAGTGAGATGAAACAGTGTTTACACTTTTGATGCAAAATATATGATGTCCTAGGAGATGAAACACATTTCTTTACAATAAAATTCTCATTAACAAAAGGAACTTTTAGATGAAAGAGATACCCTGTACTGAGCATAAACAACTCCTGTTACAGTCTTTACAACAAGAAGTTTTTCAGTACCATGTCACTGAGTGAGAGAAAATAAGAGCTTTATGGTCCATTTTGGTATTTACATTTTTTGTATAGTAGCTATCAGCAGATATTCCAGTTAAATTCACAGTACTTCTGACTGCCATTTCTTGCTTTCACATAATTATGACTTTGCAATGTATGTACTTCTACCTTGTTTTGTCTTTGCTGCAGAATAATCCTTTTTATTTGCAAAGAACTGTGCTCAGTGTTTCTAAGTGTCTTAGATCCATTAAGATTTTACCCATTAATTCTCACACCTTCGTGAAATATGGATCAAGACAGTTTCATTTTAAAAGCAAACAAGGAAATACTTTGCATAATTATTATTATTATTCTGGTACTTTGACCTGTGCATTCATAAATTGAAGATGATTATTTCATCAGGTGTGAAAGAAATAAGCTATATCTTTCTTGTGAAAGAGCTGGAAGAGTTCACACAGATCTTCAGTAGGGAATTAGACACTAGGTATTGTTCATTTCTCAGAGAATTTCTTCTGCTGCAATGGGACATCTTCAAAGTCAGCTGCAACAGGAGAGAAACAAGATATAAATTATTTAGATCTATTAGGTATAAAATTAACAATTGTCAATAGCCACAATATGTATAAATTTTCAAGTAGTCCTGACAAAGGTCCAGTATTTCTCATTTACTTCACAGCATTTTATTTGCAAAGAAGCATTCATCATAACAAATTAATTCAATCAGTTCACTGACAGTGGTTATTTTTGGTCACACATAGCACATAACTTTTGTGCAATCAGGGGCTAGAACAGTAGGAGATGGCACTTAAAAATCTTTCAGTGATAGACATGCAAAATTTCTTGGCTCTTTCTCAGTGTTGACACTTGATCAATTTACTCTCATTGTATCATTTGTTAAGTTTGCTTTCATTCCACTTATACCTTTCTACAAAGAGATAGAAAATTCACCTCCTTCAAAATTTTTCCTTCCCACTTGATCAGGAGGCCTCAGTATTAGAAAAGGATGTCAAAGCCATGTGTTCACCAGGGTACTTTTCCAGGTAATTTTGTCTTGCAGTCAGACCCCAACTCACAGAGTTAGTACATTGCAAGCCAATGCAGTTACATACTGGGTAACACAATGTTGAGAGGAGAAGCATTTACAGTTATTTTGTCATATACAAAGTTATAATTTATGCTTTAGTTCAAAAGTGTCTTTCTGAGGCCTGCTTTTCTCATACTCTGGAGATCATCAAGTGTTCATAGTAGCCAGTGTGGACTCAATAAAAAAGGATGAAATTAACTAATTACATTTGTAGTCAAAGGTGGCTTGGCACTGTGTTCTTTTTCTTACTATAGGAGAGCCTTCTTGTTGTGATAACTGGTGGGTATGACCCCTGGAGAGACACAGTACAGTCCCACAGGCTTACCACCTGAGCATTCTGAATGAGGCATTCCTCTTCCAGGCTTTGTAAGGGAGCCCAGAAGCAGAACTTCTGTAAGGACACACATAACTTTTCATGAGTGTGTTCAATCCCACTTTCTATGAGTTAAAAGTTACTTCTGAGGAGAAGTACAAACACGTTGGACTGTGGGGTGTAGAAAGACTTCACCTGTGGTGCATGGGAACAAGACAATCAGATACAAAATCTTCAGGTTGCAGCCATCTTCTAGATTTCAACTAATTGATTGGTAGTCATGCCTTTAGACTGCATGTAAAATCAAGTGGGTCCACCTTGGCTTTGCCAGTGTGTGGATTTAAGCTTTGACAATCTTATGCTTTCCTCAGTACTAGGGTCAGTGAAATAGCTATTTACTTTTAAAAATTTTATTTATTTAAAAACAACCAGAAAGATACCTTGTTATCAAAAGTTCATGTGAAGTAATGGTAATGACATGGCCTTTGTCGTTTGATTTGTAGTTACTAGAGGATAAAAAGCCATACACAAGTGATGATTTTCAAAATGGGGAAGGAATCCTGCTGATAGATTTCTGATAGAATATTTATTATTTTTACCAATCTTTCCTGTCATAGCCCCTCTCCATTATCTTCAAGAGGGGCTTTTCTCTTTATGTTTTCCAGGCATAGATCCACCAGAGTTTCCTCTTCTTTTAGAAAGCAAAGCACATAGAAAATTTGTGTTCATTGTATGAGTAAAAAGACACTTGTTATCAAAATTAACCATGCCTGGAATATATTTAAATGGAGATTCCAAAAGTTGTAAGTGAAATTAGGAGATCAAGTGTTCCAGATTTCAGTGTTCCATTATTAATCTTTAAGTTTCAGTTCAAGCTTTCATCTCAATGTCCTACTAACACCTTACAGGGAAATGTATGAGATGCCTAGTAGTTACATCTTGTTTGTGAGTTAGTTCTTCAGCACTGTGTTTTGGTGAGGACAGACTTATGCTCTGTAAAACACCTCTTGGGAGAGGCACTGATGAATGCACAGTATTTAATAAATAAACTGGCTGCTACTTGGCCATGAAATGTAAATTTTCACACCAGAGTAACAGGTGCATAATGAGAAATGGAGTGCCTGAAGACATCCAACCTATCCCAGAGTGCCCAAAGAGGATCAACATTTTATTTATGTTATCTATGCTCTTCTTTTAGACTTTGTAGTCTTTGAGAATGTCCCACAAACAGTATGCTTTGTAACATAGAAGATGTGAATGTATGGAAAGATCAAGTTTTGGGTTTGGTCAGGTTTTCCCTTCTGCTTTTTCTCTTCTGCATGATTGCACTATTGTGGAGTTCCTTCCTTGGTCCCCTCCCTCACACACTCCAGGGGAAGGTCCTGGCACAGCTCATGACACTGCTTTTTGCAGAGCCATGGCCTCTGCTGTCACAGGTAGGACAGAGAAGCAAAACAAAGCAGGGCATCTGTTGACATAACTGAAGCCTCTGTCATCAGTCCTTTTAAATAGGTGGAGAAAGAGGAGAGCTAGAGGATATTTTTAGAAAGTTAAGACACTGGGGGAAATTACCTTATGCCTGAGGTCTCTGGGTTTTATCATTTTAAGCTCTGCAGTGAAAAAAATGTTTAAATTACATCTTTCTAATTCTTTCCACTTCTTTATTTATCCCTCACCAATTTTCCACCCTGCCTCAACAACTGGATAATGCAAGACCTTTAATCAGAAGTTAGTCCCATAAAGTTTTGATTGCCTACGTGTCTCCTGAAGATCAGTTGTGTGTAATTACAGACCCTCAAAGACTAGTTAGTAGAAATCTAAGCCAAGAGAAAGGATTAAGTATGTCTAAATGGATACATGTTTAAAGACCATCTCTCCCTGTTACCACCAAAGTCCAAGGTAACTCTTCTGAATTTCACTATTGCTCTGCTGTACTTGTGCCCATGGTAGAGCAATTGGCTGGCATGAAGCTCAGGCCTTGTGTGCATGTCCAAGTGGATCTGACCTGCAGCTCTTTGCAGGTTTTTTTGACTTTACAAAGGCATGGATCAATCAACAGAGTGCACCAGTATTGGCAATATGGTTCTCCAGGTCTTTCTTCCTCTAACTGCTCTGCCCTTATTTCTTCCATTGCAAAGCTGAAGAAGCCTCCTCACTGAGTACCTTGTCCAACTGAGTACCTTGTCTAGAAGAATCTACCAGATCTCATCTGGTACTTCACAGATGAAGCTTTTTAGCTGCTGACCTTGCTGTTTTTTTCTCAAAGGTGTTTGTCTTCAGTGTTGTTGGGTTGATATTGCTCTGTTAGGAAGTGCTTGCACATTCACAGACCCTTTACCTGGCATCCCACAGTGCAAGAGGGGTGCAATATTATTGTCACAGTGAAGTGAATTAATGACAGATGAGCTGAGCTACAATTAATGGCATTTAGTCCATATGGGAGGCTGCAGTGCAAAAAACTGCAAAGGATGAGAGAATATGAAATGAGTTTTTATATATATATAAATATATTAGCTGCCAGACATCGTAGTGTTTACCACACAGAACTTCATTTTTCTACTGAGTGTTCCTTCGTTTAACAGCCAGTGTTATTCAAGAGGTCAGAGAGTTCAGGAAAGGGTACGTTCTCAGCTGAGATTTTCTGCAGACTGGCAAAGAGAACACTAAATTGGGAAAAGGCTATGTAAATTCTGAAGAACCCTCTCTGGTATATAAGCATGGTTTTGTACTTTGGTTTCCTAAGAAAATGAAGCTTTGAAGGTTATGTGTTGGCAGGGACTTCAGTCAATAATTTTTCGTACCATCCCTTTGTCTCCCAAGTAACACTTAAGGCTGCTGATGAAGTTCAGGTAAAATCAGCAGCAGGATTGTGATCTCCAAACTTTTGAGTTTCTCCAAGTTTTATGAAAGTGGACAGCTGAGTAGAGGAAACAGGGGTCCTAGCATGGAAGGACTAAGGTATTAGCATCAGCCCTTACCAAACTTTGTAGAATTAAAGCAGGAGGCATTATGAAGACTAACTTTAGAGAGTGCATGTTTGGCACATGATATAGTATACTCATAGTGTTGAAATCCATACAGAATGAAGTCTGTAATTTCTTCATTTTAATAAAATATCTTTTTCACTGCAGGAATTATAAACTTGGGACTTGCAGATCCTGAATGGGCTTAAAAACCAAGAGGGTGGATTTTTCTTTTGGATTGGGTATTTTTATAGTTGCTTGCCTTATGCAGAATGCAGTAGCTCCCATAACTCTGGCATTAAAAAGGGTTTAGAGAGAGCTATGCCCCAGCTAGAAGTGCTTTCTTATATAGTCTAAACTATCTGCAGAGTTGATGTGAATTAGCATAGCTGTTTCTGTACCTTGCAACATACAATTTGATCCCATCCTTTGTAAAGCAAGGAAATGAAGCCCACTATTTATCATTACAGCTCAAAGTTATCTTATTTGGTGCTGGAACAGCCTCTTGAGAAATGCAGGTGATAGATTTTTATTGCAGCTAAAATATTTACTGTTGCCCAGGGATGTATTTCTAAAGGAATATTAGCTGTGTTAGTGCTTTGTGGATGAATGGAGGCAGTTTCCCCTGATACCTGACTGGCTGTGTACCATCCCTCATTGACTATAATGGCTACAATGCAAAACAGCTTTGCAGTAAAACCACTGGATGTGTACTGCCGGTCAGAGAGCCAAGTCCTTGAAGTGCAACTCCCATTTCAGCTGGAAAGCTGTATGTTTTGGCCGCCCAGTGTGCAAAGGTCCTTTTACCTGAGAGATCAGAAAGTCTTTGTGTATTAACTGGTACCTGCAGTTATTTTTGTGACTTTGTTGATGTTAGTATACAAAGTATCCTTGAATTTTTTGTTGAATTAAGGTCTAAACTAAGGTCGCTGTTCACTGAACTTAAAGAATGACTTTATTTTAAGGATGAAATACCTAAGTGGCCAGATTGGGTCACTGGTATTATTTGCAAAGACATGCTAGAAACAAGTTTGCAAAGAAAAATAAAAAAGGGAATTGGACACACTGGTAAAAAGAATAAGAAAAATAGATGACATCTGCTAAAGAGTATTGCTGTACCTGGCAGAATGTTTTCTGGAAGTTTCCTAATTTGCTTTCTATAGATATACTTTCTACAGAAACATGGAATGTTAAGATACAAATTCAGTACAACTTTATCTTTTTTAACACTTCATGCAAAGTAGAAATGGGCTACTCACCTGTTACAGAACCAGTGAAAGCAAACAATCTTTCTGGTGTAGGACAGGTCAAGGATAGACCTGCTGCTGGCCAAGGCCAAGCCAGTCAGAGATGGTGGTAATGCCTCTATGATAAAATATTTCTGAACAAAATAAAAGGTTATTTCACAGATGTAATTATGCTCAGAGAAATGAGGAGCACAAATATGTGACAGGAACAGCTCTGCAGAGACTAAGGTCAGTGCAGAAGGAGGGGCAGGAGGTCCTCCAGGCGCTGAAGCTGGAATTTCCTGCAGCCCACAGTGCAGACCATAGTGAAGGATCTGTGCCCCTGCAGCCCATGGAGATCCATGGGGATGCAGAGATCCATCTGCGGCCCATGGAGGTCCACGGGGATGCAGGGATCTACCCACAGCCCATGGAGGAGTGCCACACGGGAGCAGGTGGATGCCTGAAAGGAGGCTGTGAACCTAGGAGGCTGTGCTGGAGCAGGGTCCTGGCAGGGACCTGCAGACCCATGGAGAGAGGAGCCCATGCTGGTAATAAATATAGTAATTTAGTAATAAATTCAATTGATGTCCCCAAGCTGAGTCTGTTTTGCCTTTGATGGGAATTAAAAAGCGATCTCTTCCCTGTCCTTATCCCAATTCATGAACTTTTTGTTACATTTTCTCTCCCACATCCAGTTACAGAGGAAGGTGATAGAGCAGATTTTCTGGGCACCTGACATCCAGACAGGGTCAACACACCACAATAAATCACCCTATTAATCCCCAGGAAACCATGTAGAAGTTGAGGAATAAACTGGCTGTGCTTGCCTATACAAGAGAGAAGCAGAACACTTGTCTTCTTTTGTCAGTCTTTGTGCCTATTTTACACACCCTTGTATGGAGAGGTTTGTTCATAACACCAGAAAAATGCACAAAACTGGGAGCACAACTTCAGTTGTTCACCAAAATATTAAATATTGATTAATGTTTGCCTGTGAATATATTGGAAATAAGTGTAGTTACCTGCATCAGGTATCCTGTTCATAAAACCTTTTAATCTTCTTTTATCTGAGTGCACTACCAAGAAATCAGGGTGTTAATTATATTATGAAGGCTACTTAAAGCTTGGAGATGGCTCTAGATTCTGGTGTTTTTTAATGGGGTTAGAAGAAAAGTTAGAAGATGATCTACAGCTTACTAACATCATTTGGAGAAGTTACTGAAATGTCCATCTTTCCTAACTCTGTGACTCAAGGGCTATTCAGACAATGTGTTTGTATACATCACATTGGTTATCTGCTGCCTGTGATAAAGCCAAATTCTAACCAAGAAAAGAGCAAAGATTTCATGACTTACTGCAGTCAGATGTTGTCAGACCCAGGATGTGTATCAGCTGATTGTTGGGGACAAGATATGTGTAGGAAGAGGCCGTTGTTTGCTTTCTTCATGCAGAGAAGGGTTATGGGGAAGGGGAGTAAGCCAAAGGAGTAAGACAAAGGAGCCTGTTCCATCTGGATCTGCCTTTCTCCTGAAAGGCTTCGCTGCTTAGACAGTGAATTGAACCCTGTGTTAGATGAAGACAAAAAAGCAAGATGAGGAGCTACAGCAGCGCCTTGTTTTCCATGCATGAGAGGATTTGAACACCAGGATCAGGAGGAATTATTTCAGACCAGTCCATGACTGCATCACTGGAGCTCTGAGACACTTAATCCAATCAGCTAAATATTTTCAACTTTTTAAGTATGCTTGCAATTTAATTCACACACCTCCCTGCCCTTTGAAACCAAGCATCTAAAATGCATCCATCCTACAGCTGGAAAGACAGATTTGTGATCATCCCATTCAATCCCTGCAGTGACACACCCTCCTTGCTTTGTTCAACAAATCCACCACTACAGGAGTTATTGTTCTGTCTTTATTCAGGCCACAACTGGTGGCGTGCATGGAATAAACTTGCTGGGAAATACCCAGGCTTTGCTTTGACTCCAAGTGAAAATGAATTTACTACATACCCCACTCACACTAATCACAGCAAATTACTATCACTGCTATGAAGCCCTTCTACATCTGCCTGATTGGCTTCTGTTCTGCCTCTGTGGCTGCTTGCTGAGGCTAAACTCCCAACCTGTGCCTGTGAGAGGTTGTTCACACAGCTCTCATTTCACTTTTGAACCTACACTTTCCATCTTCTAAACACGTTCTGCTGTTGCATGGTAGAGGAGTTTGGCTCAGGTGGAGGGAGGCTTTAGGGAGAGATTATAGTTGTCCCAAGAAACAGGCCATTTCCATCCATGTATTGGCAAATTTGGAAAATGCAGCAAATCGTCAGTATAAGGGGCAGAGAAGAGGAAATCCTGGACTATGTTCTTCTCATCCTAAACATCAGTTGCCTCAAACTGATGGTCTTTGAGATGACTGGTATACTGACACCTTCTTTCTTGTCTCTCAGAGACTTCTAGAACTTAATTAATTAACATTTGTGAACTGTAACACTTACTCTGATAACATATCACAGTAAAATGTGAATAATCTTGGCATGCTCAAATTAGCTCAGCTTTGGTACAGGTGAAAAGAGAATGCTTACTACATCATAGGCAATATCTCAGGTTATTTGAAGTGCCATAATCCTTCTCTTATGGACTTCTGGGCTATTTTTGTAATACTAATTCTGATTACAAATACTGACTGTCAGTTCTAATCCATGCTTCATCCTTGCATATCTAGCAATGTTAAACACTCTGACTAGCCTAAAGGTCTTTAAAAATATTCCCAGGTGTAGAAACTTCTGAGGAACACATACAAGCCACACACATTTCTCTGCTTCTGTGGGGGGAGGGAGAGTTTATGGAGGTGCACAAGCCATCAGGATGCCTCCTGTATTTAGTGTACTGACTTTGACTGTGTCCCAGTTTGATAACATCTGATTCAGTTTTTAGCTGTCTGTTGTTCTGAAGAGAGTGACTGAAATCCAGCAGTGACTGCACTCTGACAAAAAATGGTTCTTTTTGTTTTCCTTTTTTTTCCTTATTTTAGTAGCTGCTCAGCTCCCCTCTTTATAATCTAAGAAGCTGTATAAAAATGGGCTGGAAATGCATCCACCAAAATGAGTGGAACTGACAGGCTCCTGCTGTAGCTTGCTGCCTGTGCAGGTACAACTGCTCTGAGCTCTGAGCAGATTGCAGCCAGGCAAAAAAAAATTCCCAAAACTACTCAGCAGCATGTAACTCATGACAGCAATGGAGAAAAATGCACAACACTGGAGTAACCTTGTGTTCCCAGACCCTTTTGCCTCACTTTATGTCATACTTTAGGCTGTCCATACTGCAGAGAGAACTGCATTGAATTCTACATTTTGATATTTAAAAAGCTCAGCTAACCTTCCCAAGCTGCACAGCTGTTCAAAGAGGGTTTTCACCCATAAAGCATGAACTGTTTAGCACTAGTTAGCAATTAAAATGAGAAAAATCTTGCAAAAAGCACTTTCTAAAAACCATGTAACAATGTTTTTTAATACCCTCTCTGTACAACCAGGACATTTTTCTCAGTTTTCTAGTGAAACCTAATTTGACAATGCAAGAAGAAATTAAGATAGAATACGTTCCTCTGTTTTATCTGGTCTTTAAATAATTTAGAGGCTGAAATTAGTTTAATTTTTTGTTATTTGTACTAAATGATAAAAACTTTATTCATTATATGATCCAGTCCACACAGCAGGCAATCTGTGTGAGGCATATAAAAGTGAGAAAGGACTAAGAAAAAGTATGAGCAGAATGTACTTAGTCCTGCAGAGTTTGGCAGATGTATGTAGAGTGAAGATGGACAGATGGAAAAATAGCAGTGTAAAAGTGTTACACTAGAACTCATCCAGTTCAAGTCTCCATTTCCAAATTGTCTTATTACTTCAAATTCTTTATTTTCATCTGATACATTACTATAACAAATGCAAACTTATAAACCTCCTTCTTAGAGGAAAATGGGATTTGTTTGAAATAGAGATGTGTATAAGAATATCCAGAGAATATATCAGAATTAAATTTTGTAGTTAAAGCTTAAAAAGTGATTTGAAAGCAAGGCTTTCCATTAAACATTTAAGAAATTTCCACTGTAGGAAAGCTGTTTGCATGCTAAACAGACGAGAAGAACACATAGTTTTCTGTGATGGTAACACTGTGCCCTGGGAGGGAATGTCCCACACTGTTGTTTTGCTTGGACCATTTAGAAATAACCCAATCACTGCTCTCCTCCACAAAGACTATTACCTGTTTCTAGAGTGGGACCCTTGATAAGAAATTGGTCTTATGCTTCAGCGCAGTGTATTCGCTACTGAAGGAAGGTTCTTTTGTGTTGGGAATGTACATGGATTGGTCAAGGAGAAGGGATATGAATAGAAGTAATTATGATTGCTTCAGTGCAATGGAAGATAGGTATGGAGAGAAATGGCAGGGGTATTATGAGGGCATAGCTTGTGGGGTTTTTTTGAGGACACAGATAGCAGCTGTTGTGAAAGCACAGATGGTGGTTGGGATGTAGGAACCTGTAGAAAAGCAAGACTTGGAGGATGTCTATGACACTTTCTCAAGTGGGCTATGAGTTCAGGTTTCTCTGTTTCCAAGCATGCTTTTATAAAGATTTTTTTTAAGTGTGGGTGAGTCTTCAGAGTGCATGGACTTAGCACTCTGTGCAAACCAAGTGCTAAGTAACCCAGGCTGTCTTTCTCCCACCATCAAAGTCAGTGCAGTCACTGGTTACTTTGAAAATTTGTGTTCAGCTATCCTAGAAATACATTAATGTTTTGTCAGATGCATTCAAATTGTTTTTCTTGCATGTAGTTGTGACTGTGTAAGTGTTCCTTGCAGCTATTTGATTAATATTCCAAAGGCTGACCCTTTTGTTGTTAAACAAAGCCACAGAGTGACTGTGGCCTGATGACTTTTTCATGAGAGGAGAAACCAGTCTCATCTGTCTGTTATGCAACCATGAAGCAAACAAGGCTATGTCAACAAACTAGGATTATTTTTTAGCTTCCTTCAAGCTCCTTTTTGTTTCTTGACTCCTATTTCTCCAGAATCCTATCTCTCCAATTGAGAGACGCTGTCTTCCTCTCTCACAATCCCTGGTGATTTACACAGTATTGTTAAGAAGTTTGTGTCACTCTCCAAGTAAGAACAAAGACAAGATATGACTATCAGCAGGATATCTTGAAGCCTCAGTCTCTGAAGGTGAATACTCATGCCAAAACAGGTGACTGTCTATTAATTTCCATTTCATACACTTCTTTCTCCTTTGAAGTTACTAAGTGTAGTTGCCCTGATCCTAAACATCATCACATCCAGAAGACTTATGTAGTCACATAGAAACAGTTGTAACAGATGAGACCATTGTCCACTAAGCCAAGTGTCCATACAACAAAAGAAAGAATAAGGCAAGGGCATAGTGTTGCGTCATTAGCATTTCCTAAATTTTTGTAAAGTAGCGACCGTGGGACTCCTGAGCCAGAGATTTGTGCTTAGAAGCCTTACAAGGATGCTATTATTTGACTGAAAAAAATTACCTCTGCTCATTTCCCTGTGATTCTTATCTTTTCTTAGATATTGTATAATTCCTCATCAGCCTTACTTTCTTTAACCTGAAGAGCTGGCATTTTCTGGAGTTCACACCTCTCTGTAAAGACAGATCAGAGAAATGTCACAGGCAAGAGAGTTTCTGCCTGTTTTGAGTTCATACTAGGCAGGAAGAAAATTCTTGCAGAGAATACTTTTGTTTTGGTGCACCCAGAATTCTTTCACACATGCTGGACTGCACACATACATTCCAAAGTAAATGGATATAAGGAGTAGGCTGGCTGGTGTCACCAAATAATTCTTTTTGAGCTCTGGCTGACAAATACCAGGAACTATTTATCCCAGTGGTTCAGTAAGTGAACTAAAAAACTGATCCAATTCCACTTCTTTGACATTCCTTTTTTTATTTCTAATTTTCAAGATGAGCACAACAATGTTCTATCCAGTGACACAAAGAAAAAAAACATGCAAAATCCACTTTACTTTGGAGATGTTTCATAAGGCAAGCCAGAACATCAGAGTTTCTCTGGCTTAATGCATTGGTTTCTGACTGCAGCTGCCTGCAGGACAGGGATAGGTGACATTGTAGTGGGGGTCTGTTACAGGCCACCCAACCAGGAAGACTCCCTGGACACTGCAGACAAACAGAAGCAGCTTTGTGTTCACATGCCCTGGTCCTCATGGAGAGCTTCAGCCACCTCAATATCTCTTTGAGGGACAAGACAGCAGAGCACAAGCAGTCCATGAGGTTCCTGGAATGCATTGATACTTTCTTCTCCAAGTGATACGAAGAGAGGCGCAATGCTCGATTTTTGTTCTCACAAACAAGGAGAGTTGGGGGAGAATGTGAAGCCCAAGGGCAGCCTGGGCTGCAGCAACCATGAAATGGTGGAGCTTGAGACCCTCAGGGCAGTGAGGAAGGCACACAACAAGCTCATTACCCTGGAGTTCGGGAGAGCAGATTTTGGCCTCTTCAGGAATTTGCTTAGTTGAGTACCAAGGAATAAATCCCCGAAGGGAAGAGAAGCCAAAGACGCTGATTGATATTCAATGATCACCTTCTCCAAGCTCAGGATCAATGCATCCCAATAAGGAGGAAGCCAGGGAAAAACATCAGAAGGCCCATGTGGATGAATGAGGAGATCCCTGACAAACTTAAACACAAAAAGGAAGCACATGGAGGGTGAAAGCAAGGACAGTATTCTGGGAGGAGTGCAGACATACTGTCTGAGCAGCCAGGGATCGGGTTAGGAAAGCTAAAGCCCTGATTAAATTTAAGCTCATCAAAGATGTTGAGGGCAACAAGAAAAGCTTCCATACATACATCAGTGATTAAAGGAAGATGAGGAAAAAACATGGGTCCTCTCCAGAAGGAAGGAAGAGACCGTGTCACCTGGATCATGGAAAAGACTGAGATGCTCAGAACCTGAAGGCACTTAAGTCCCTGGGTTCTAATGACATGCATCCATGAATCCAAAGGGAACTGTGAGAGGAAGTGGCTAAGCCACTATCTGGCATATTTGAGAAGTCATGGCTGTTTGGTGAAGTTCCAACTGACTGGAAAAGGGGAAAGGTAACACCTATCTTTAAAAAGAGAAAAAAGGGAGATCTGGGGAGCTACAGACTGGTCATTCTTGGCTTTGTGCCTGGCAAGATTATGGAACAGTTCCTCCTGGAAACTATGCTAAGACATATAGAAAATAAGAATGTGATTGGTGACAGAAGATGTGTCTTCACTAAAGGCAAATCATGCTTGAGAAATTCGGTGGCCTTCTAAGATGGGGTTGCAGAGGTAGTGGATAAGAAAAGAGTGACTGATGCCATCTACCTTAGTCAATGCAAAGCATTTGGTACTGTCCTACAAAGTGTCCTTGCCTCTACACTGAAGAGACATGGATTTGATAGATGGCCCACTTGGTGGATAAGAAATTTGTAAGAAGAAATCAGCTGATAGTGTTTGTTTCCAGTAGGGCTTTGCTTCTGCTCTGGAGGGAACTCCTTGCTGCTTTTATTGCCCTGGTTGCTGTCTCTTGGCCAAGGTGCAAATTTGGGAGGCTGAAGGTGAAACGCTGAATTCTGGCTTGTTGCCAAAGAGGACTGAGGAAGCCTGCTTGTGCTGGATGTACATTTCCAGGATGCCCAGCAATTTGCTATCTTTTCAGGGGCCAGATTTACACTCATCTAGCACTGTGTCAACTCTGCTTCCATCTTGCAAAAACTGAAGTTTGTAACTCCTGTTTCATTTCTTGAGAGAAGGCTATTCACTGGAAGAGATTTTAGGGTCTACAATTTCTCTATATGTCCTTTTTCTTGACTTTTATATCTGCATGAATACAGCATCTTTTTT
The DNA here is from genome assembly GCA_013400915.1 of Pardalotus punctatus. Classification (NCBI taxonomy): domain Eukaryota; kingdom Metazoa; phylum Chordata; class Aves; order Passeriformes; family Pardalotidae; genus Pardalotus; species Pardalotus punctatus. Next base: position 99,739 of record VZTX01011135.1, read on the forward strand.
GCTGCTTTGATTCCCCAGTGATTTTATCTTGCATTTTGCACATACTGTTCACTCCAGCTATCTCTGGTTGAATTATACAGAGCACTTCATGTGGAACCAGGCAGAGAATGTAACAGATAACAAAATTTGCTTTTTATTTTAGCTGGAAAAATACTTTTACTGGTGGAAAGTATTTCTCTTGAAGGCTCCATAGCACCTGTCAATTATTATTCTCTCAAATGTGTGGCAAGTAAATCCTGACATTTAGTATCACTAAATGTTTCTGTCACAAATCACAAAATTATGCAGGATGGAAGGACCTGTGGAGGTAGGATCTGCCTCCCCCTCCTCAATACTAGTCCAGCTACTTCTCTACACAGTGACCAACCATTTTTTAAATAGCTCCAAGAATCGAGTACGCATGACATCCCTTAGACTTTGCTACAGTGACAGTCTTCCTCTTTGGGGAAAAAAGTTTTCCTAAGTTGTCATGTTAATGTCCTGTGTTTCATCTTGTACCTGATGGTTCTCACCCTTTATTTGTGCATCTCTGAGAAGAGTCTGTCTTCATCATTTCTCTCCCCTCCCATGTGGCTGGTGCAGAGAGTAGTAGGTCCCTTTTAACCTTCTCTTTTTAACCCTCCCTTACAAACAATTACCTATCATAAAGAAATGTAAGTTTAATGGATTTAATATTTTGGATTTTGAGTAGGAAGGGATCAAGTTTGCAAGCTTTTATGCACAACTACAAAGGCCATTGTTCTTTTTGTCTGAACTTTTCATTGTTTCTATAGAGCAGTGTTTCTCTACTTTTCATTCATATAAAGAAGCTGAAGCTGTAAATGTGTATAAAAAAAGGAAAGAAAATATTAAAATTTTCTGAAATCATAAATGCAGTTTTCATGGAAAGTGTTTTTGTGGGTATGTAAAGCATCTTTTAGTATGTGGTATTGCTTCAGAAGTTGTGAAATAGTTCACAGTTTCCCTGAAGAAAGGAAAAAACAATTCACAATCTCAAAAGGGCAGTGTTGACAAATAACTGTTAATAAGCATTTTCCAGCAGCACTGAAAAGATAGATTATGTGTTTAAACCTGCAAAAAAACCAAAAACCAACTTTTTAGTTTCTTATTTCTTGCTTTGAAGATGCAAACCTTCAAGAGACTCACAGAAAGATATAGTGGCAAAATGTGTTAACCCAGCATTCGGGCAGAGAGGCTTCTACAAGCCTTGGATTTGAGATGTGGCAATTTTAACATGTAAAGAAATGTTTCAAGAAATAGACTTCATTAGAGAAGCAGCGAGTTATTGAAAAATGTAACGGCTGTTAAAACACCTTAGTAAGGAAGCAAAGGCAAGAAAATGAGAGGGTAAACAACCTGTGAAGGATGAGTGTTAAAATAATATGCAATTAGAGAAATCAAAGCTATTGTGCAAAGAGAAGTCATGAACAGCCCAAATAAAAGCTGGAGATCAAAAGGGCTGGGAATAGAAGTGGGCAAGCTCTGGGGAAAACTTTATAAACACTAAGAACACCTTAGAAGTGGTTTCTTAGAAAAACAGGGAACAAATGAAAGCCTAGCATGGTAGGTAGCATGATGCTTTTTAATATATTTGAGAAGGCTGTTTTGGAAAAGCAAGGAAGATAGCAGTGAATAAAGAGTACTTCTGAATAGAATGTGATCTTTTAAAAAAACAGTAGGTCAGTGTTTCACTCACCTCACTTCCCTTTCATTGAGAGAATGTGTGCTCTTGTCACATGTAAAAAAGCAAGAGAACAAGAGCTCATGACAAAATTCCCTTTTGTTTTGCTTATTCTTTTAGCAATCCTGAAGAGCCTGAATGCATTTGTACTGTTGGTGATTTTTAAAAAGTTAGTTAAAAGATAGTTAAAAGATAGTTAAAAGTTTTTGCAGGCAGACATATAAATAAAGAGCACCATACAACTAAATACACAAAATGACTGGGATCTTCAGTCAAAGTAACTTAAGAATAACAACTTAAAACTTCATAATACACCAGAATCTGGATAAATGGTCCTATATCTTGCTTTAGCTGATTCTGCTGCAGGGTAGAGATTATAAAAGTGAAATTCCTCCTCAGTCTTTTCACTTTCAAGACACAAATTATTTCAGTAGTATTCCTCTGCATTTGTATAAATGGGTGAAAGTCTGTCAGCAACAACTTAGCATTAATTACTCATCAATTAGTATAAGGAGTGTTTCTAGATGGTGTAATGTTTATGTGTGCATTTTAATGCTTTCTCAAATGAAGACTTAATTTTGCATGCCCTTTCTGAAAGATTCTACAACTAATGTGAATGCTGTTCCATAAAATTACAGAACCATGGAATGCTTTGTGTTGGAAGGGAATTTAAAGATCATCAAGCTCCACACCCCCTGCCATGAACAGGGACACCTTCCACTAGATCAGCTGGGTCAGGATCCCACCCAGCCTGGCCGTAAACACTTACAGGGATGGGGCATCCACAGGTTCTCTGGGCAACGTGTTTCAGTGCCTCACCACTCGTAAAGTAAAGAAATACTTCCTAATATCTAATCTAAACCTACTCTCACTTTTATCATCCATCATCATTATTAAGTAGTGTATAAGGCCCAGTCAGATTCTGTGAGAACTAATCAGGAAGGGAGATTAGAGCTCAATAAAGAAAGTGCTTATTTATAGCACAGTGTTTAGACACTCACTGTTGCCATAGTAGTTGGGCTGAGACTTTGGACTGAAGGACAGATGCCAAGTTCCTTTCTTCTTCACTGATAAAATCTGCTGTTTACATGTCAAGTGCCATTGCTGCTCATGGATTTACTATACTGCAGCAGCAGCACAGAAATTTTATTTTTTGAAAACTCCATGACCCTTTCAGATTCCTTGAGTTTCTCACAATATACATACAAACCAAATGGTCCTACATGAATGCTTCAGAGAAGGAGGTAAGAACCAAAAAGAGTAGAACTAGATTGAAAACGTAGTGAGCATGACCTCAAATGTCAAAATATGTGGACTCAAATGCTTTCAGACTGAGAGGCTTTCAGTTCACCTCTGGTGCCTCACAGACCAGCACATCTGGAATTAAGAATATCAGAGCAGTGTGGTGCCTGTACCTCTGCACCTTCTGTGATAGGGGCTATTTCCTCCCTAGCAAACACACAAATGGAACCTGTAGAGGAGACATGTGTCAGGTTAATAATACAGCCTTTGCTGACCTAAATGCCAGAGAGGATTTGAATTGCACTTTTCTGAGGAAAAAGTTATTCATAATGAGAAATGCTGCCATGACATTTTTTTTCCTGCTGCATCCAATGTCTGTTAATGAACAGGACAGCAGGTCTGACATGCTTATGTTTGACATTCAAGTCTTACCATATGCATCTGCTCTTAAAGAAATACTGAAATATAAACTCAGGCTTGACAGTTGAATCTGCAAGGATCTGATCTGCTGGTGAAGTCCTACACATACTTGGTGCAATTGCATCATCTGCTCCACAGGTTGCATGTCCTCCACCATCTCTAATGACCCCTGTTAAAGGAATTTCCAGCAGGCTGACATTCATATAAAGCAAATGGGATACCTTGGAAGGACTCTAGGCAACTATTGTCCCCAGATTCCTGCTGGGAGGTGTGTCTGTGTGCATGAAAAATGTGTGCGTTGGAGGGGGGAGGAATTTACAGTAAGAGATTGTTTTAAAAAGCAGTGAATGGTGTCTGCATATCTGTTCAGTGAGTTTATCTAAATATTCTCTTTTTCTCCCCTTTCTTCTCCCCTTCCTTTCCTTCTTTCTCTTCCTTCCTTTTTCTTCTGCCATTTACTGTCAGGAAGGGCCACCTCTGAAGGGCCAGTTCAGTACAGCCTGGCACCAACGCTGACGGACGTCAACAGTTCCAACTGTGAGTCAATTTGCAACTGGGGGAATCCTTGAATAAGTCTTTTATGTGCATGTAGAAGGTGCGAGAATTCTGCAGAGGGCTTCCAGAACAAGGAGAGAGTAGGTTTGTTACCCCTACCTCCCTCCGGTTGGAGTAGCATGCAAGTTTTTGATGTCTTACTAAATAGCATTAGATAAATGTAGCTTCTCCCGAAGTACACAAGGATTCTGACATGTGAGGGCCAGTGCCAGGGAATTTCTACCAACAGAATAGACTTTTTGAGCGGGGTGCTCTTCAGAGGAAGCTGTCCACCAAGAAAGCTTAAGACATGTCATATGGCTAGAGAAGAGGCTGGAAGACATGCCACAGAAAGGATCTTCAATGAACTGTTATTTTCACCACTAGAGACAAGAGCTGCTGGTTGTGATCCCAATCCCCAGTGGCCCCTTCTCCTGATATGTGTGTTGAGTGAAGATACTCCATAAGGAGTTCTAGGAGAGGAAAAAATTAATTACACAGTGGAAAATGACATCTGCTCTTCACTGTTCCTGAAAGGTACTCTTGTCCTATATCTGCCTCTTGGTGACTTTCCTGGTCCCAATGAGCTTTGGCCCAGCATCTCAGGGAAGGTAGCTGGGAAAGAGATAACAATTTAAAGGAGAAGTGGGAAATGTATCAGCTGGAAAATTTGAGAGGAGGTGATGGCAAATGCAGGGGACAGCAGAAGGCAAAAAAAGAGAAAATATCTCTAATCACCCCTGTACTTCAAAGACAGTTACATCCTCTGGCAGGGACTGAGAAAGCACTGACTATTAGAGTTATATAATTTGTATCATCTCATTAGTGGAAAGGTAATTTAAAGCCGTTACACACTACTGTACAGTGAAGGTATTAACTCTGTTTTTTCCTAGATCCATTGTCTTCAGCATAGTTCTAATATTTTCCATTATTCTACTAAAAATTGTATATTTGGTATATATATGTTGATACAGCTTTTTATGAATATATTTGGATATATTAATAAAAATCTTGCTCAGAAACTGTAAAGTAACTAGGAACGTTGTCATAAACAATGCCGTAATCTGATTTTATGCTGCACAGTGAACAATGGAAAATTCACAATGCAGACCAATGTCTCACTGATCTGTGACTCTTAAGCAAAGAATTCATTCAAACCATATTTCTTGATCTCAAATGCTCAAGTGAGTCATACTGTATTTGTCCTGCCTATTAGTTTTCTGATGATTTGTTTAAGTCCCACAGTTCCTGCAGTCTAACGGCCATTTCTGTAAACTGAAGTAGATATTCTCCAACAGAAATTTTGATATCCTGGCCAGAGCATCAAACCAGATGGTTTGTCAGTTGTATCAGTCCTGTGAGCAGTTCTGTCTGTCAATAAAAATGTGGACATGGGCCTTAAGATCAACAGGAAGACTCACTGTTAAATTGCAGTACATAGTTAAGGAATCTGTGCTTGAATTTTTACCACGTGGAAGTGATTTTGGAAAGACTTTAAAATCTCCCAAAGATGGGAAGCTGAGCATTGACAGAATTCAGGCTTATGCTTCACTCATCATAGGATACCTTTAGCAGTTAATGACTGGATATGAACTGAAACACTGGGATTACATTTCTACCAGCTCTTATGTGGGAAAAAAAAACAAAAAGAAAAACAAACCAAAACAACAGCCTCAGACAATCATGGCCTCATAATTTGGGAGAGAATTAGTTGCAAAGAAGGTTTTGGGGTCTTAAACTCTGAAATACAATACACTATCCTTTCCTTCCTTTTAGCTTACCTGATAGTCAATCCCATACCTGTGTAGAGCAGCACTCTATTTTTGGCTTTTTTTTTTTTCTTACTCAAGTTGTTAGAGGACTTAATCAAACTTCAAGATGGATTGTGATTACGTATCAAACTCTTCTTTGTACAATGACTGATTTTGTTAATGTTTGTTGTGGTTCCTCTCTAGTAAGAACAGTTTGAGACTGCACTGTGTGGATTTTCAGGGGAAAATTCAGACAAGAAAAGCAACAGGCTAGCAATATCAAGGAGGTGAAATATTGATCAAGGCTGCTCAAAATGCCTGGCCAATGAGTGTCCTTTTTTTTTTTTTCACCCCATTCATTTGTTTGTAGACTCTCTGAGTCTCCTGGTTGGATGCTGGACCTGCACAGCTTAGTGTAGTAATTATTGTAGCCAGGCAATTGTTGAAGACTCACAAAAGCACCTAAAAATGTTTTTAGGACTTTATTGTTGTTATCATTAAGGATGGCCTCCTTCAAATGACAAGCCTTGTACAAACAGGAAGAGATAGTCTATCTAGGTGAACAGACTAAAGGGCAAGGGAAAGGAAGGGGTCCAAGCCATCTAAGCTCCGTAACAATGTAGAAATCTCCCTCTGAGGGAGGGTATAGAGACCCTATTCTTGGAAATACTCAAAACTTCACTATAGAATGCTTGGAGCAAGCTGATTAAACCTGCAATCCATGCTTTGAGTAGGGACTGGACTTCATGTCCTCCAGAGTGGCCTTCCAAATAATGTATATTCTAATTCTATTATCTGTGGTAATTTCAGTAGCAAAGTCCTGCGTATTTAAACACTATATGGCCTGATACTTTGTCTAGCACCCAAGCTGCAGAAAATGTCCTCCCTCTTTGGAATTCAGCTTTATCATCCAAAACCACCAGATGAATGTTGTCTTCTGGCAGCATGCAGTGGTCAGAAGAAGAATGTGATGTGATTTTTTTGCATTAAATTTAAATACAACCTGCTATATACACAGAACAGCTAGGAATTTAGGAAACAAGAGCTGGAAATAGAGCTGGCAATCTCAAACAGGTACAGAAATCTTCCTCCCCATAAGACTGAATTTTTTAAAGGGCAGAAAGACAAAACTGTTATTTCACAGATGTCCTGGGGATCAGAGCTAGAGGCATCTCACTCTGACAGCACAGTTCCTGTTGTGTAGCTAAATTGTATGGGTCAAGTCCTGGGGCTGTCAATCCAGTTAAGTCTGCACCAGTGTTTAGAAAAGAAGTAGATATTCTCCAAAGGCTAAATGCCAGTGATTGTGATATGACTTTGTGATAAAGTCCTGGACTCTTTCAGTGGAAAGAAAGTATTGTTGCATTACTGTAATGAGTAGTGGTATCACATCTATCACATCACATCTATTAATCTTTTATTCTGTGTTTTCAAACCCTGGACTCCCATTTGCTTTTGATGGACACCAGATTTTTAGTTTCAAATGGAGTTTGAGTGGGTTTTTTTTCTGTAGTGATGGTAATATAAACTGAGAGCTGATTATAAATTCCTGCTGTGCACAATGAACTCTTAAATATTAAATGAGGCAGGGTCTGTGGGAAAAGGTAATAGGACATGTGCTCTTATATCAGCTGACACAGATGTGAAAAACAGGATTTTTCTGACACACTAGTCACTGTCCACATCTGAAACAGAAGCGAGAAATTTCAGGCTACCACTGAGGCTGCTTGGGTGTCTGCTGTTTATCTGTTTATATTAGTGGATTTGGGAACAAGTATTACATCAGCAAGGTTAACGATTGTAATTCCATTTATAATGTTTTCTGCTTTTTTTCTTGCTATCTATGCCATTAGAAGCTTCTTTTTTTTTTTTTTTTAGCCATTCAGTAAAAACCAAATTTGTTGCCTTACTGAGGCAGGCCAAATTTTTTCTCCAGTCTGCTAGTTCTGCTGGCAGATTTCATAGGGAAAATGTGGAAAATGAATCTATATTGCCAACAGCACTGCTGCCATCTGATTATGTTGTTACAAGAGTTAAACTCTTATCCCTTCTGTGCTCTGACTTACACACTGAGATGCTTCGATTTTGTCCACCTCCTAATCATGTCTGTCACAATACAAATTAGATGGAAAATCTTCACAGGAGCATCCTGCCCACGATTTTAGCATTAGCAAGAAATAATTGCACAGTGCTTTCTATGGAAACACTTCATTTTATCACAAATTTCAAATGATTGGTTTTGTTCCAGTTAATGGGAGCTGCAACAGAAATGTTAGTCTGGTACAAATCATAGTGACAATATCTGCAAGCAGCAGAAAAACAGCAGCTACTGAAAGAGAGAATCGATGGTTCATGTGAAGCAGATTTTAAGGACAGTGGGATGGCTGGACACCAAGCATTTGCAGTTCCAGACTCCTAAAGCTCATAGGGTTTTATGATCATCAACAGCTTTGGAGTAAATTTGTGAGATGACAGGGATGGAACATCACTGATCTCCTTCTGAGGTGATGACGCACGCCACTGCTGGATTATGTCCCTCAGGTTCCTTATCTATAACACTGAAACAACATGGGAAGAAGCCTGCTTTTTCAGGTGAGGGGGACTGGCAGAGGTGATGGCAAAAATCAGACAAAACCACATGCCAGCACTTGGTGTAGGAGGCTGGTAAGTCAGGAGAGTCTCAGCAGTGTCAGTATGACTGCAGGGTGAGCCCCAGCAATACATGTCTACTGCTCAGGATGGGGGGTACAGGGAAGCAGCACTCATATGGTTTAGAAAGAGCAGAACCTGATCTTTAAATGCTTCAAAGTATTAAAGCTGTGAAATTCAGGATTGTTCATGGGTTTTTTTAATGACTGCCTCTAAGTGACAGATATAAAAGATGAAAGCAATCCAATAATAAAAGCAATCCAATAATAAAAGCACCCAATAATTGCTTTATATATATTTTAAAAACATATAAATTTTTTTAAATGTATTTTACAGATATTTTGGAACCCATTTCATGGGGACATTCGGACAATAGGATCTGAATTTTTTTTATGTTTTTATTACACAGAATTAATGTGTGGGCACTTTCACTTAGAATTGAGCTAAACTAAAATAAAGGGTTGAATTCAATAGCAGGGTATGCAAGACTGAGAAGACAGAAGGAGAATTTTACTTCATCCAAATTTTATGAAAAGTTCATGGAGATAAATTGCTACAAACCATGTCCTCAGCCAGTGATTTCAATCAGGTGTTCAGTAGGGTAGAGATTCATCCTTAGCAAGTATTAGACATACAGTGTGTGAATGATCAGGAATTGGCTGGATGATGGATGAAGGACATAATCGCCAGAGGTTTACTTTCAGGTCAAGTTAAAGTAGCCTTTGACTTTCCTTGCTTTATGCAGAAATTGTGTTCATTGAGCAAATGCTCTTGCATCTGACTCTGTTTTCTGATAGGACAAATGGGAGGTGATAGAAAATTTAAAATTGAGTGATTTGAACATGGGGGAATAGACATTTCTGCTTCAAAATATAAGAATTCAGAAGCAGAGATAGAAATTAAAGATGTCAGTTTCACAATATGTGAAACTGTGGAACCCACTGCAAAGGAAAAGATCTTGAAGCCAAGGGTTTAGTTAAATTCAAAGAAACATTAATAACTTACAGAATTACAAGAATAACTGGAGACATAACAATTAATTATGATGAAAACTCTGGGAAGGATATTAGATATTGTACTTTGATTATTATTCTAGTCTCTATCAAGATGAGATGATCTAGCAGACAGGCAACATGCAGTAGACAGAAATTTAACTGAGAAATATCTGAGATTAATGTCTATGAGACATAGGATTTAGAAGACAGTGGGTCATATCCATGTTATCACTTGATCTATCTTCCTTTTTTTAACTTTTCCACCCTTATTTTGTCTGAGTTACGCCTTTCAGGTGTCCAGCTGCTGATGAGTAATATATTCTATCATACCGATTCACTGTGAATCAGGAAAACTGAATTTTTAATGCCAGTTGCAGGAGAATCTTGTTGAGCTAGCCGTGTTTGGAGCCTGAATATTGTCAAAAATAACAGTGCTGAGAAAACAAGTGAATAGGTTTAACTCCCAGCCTAGCATGAGGTCAGTGATCAAGACGTAGGGTTTGAACTGGTCAGTACTGCTGTAACAGCAGTGTCCAAGTTTATTAGCAAGTTGAAAAGCAACTTGCAATACTTGTGCATGTTGTGAACAAGCAAATTGTGGGAAATGACAGGTGGGTTTACTATAAGGATCTTTAGGATTTCAAATAAAACATCTATATTCAGGTCTGTTGGGATACATTGGGCGACAGACTTTCTCCTTAGTGAAGAAATCAACAGACACAAGGGATCACAACAGGAGAAAATGCTGCTCTCCCTCCTTCCATGATTAACAGCTGAAGAAATGTGAAGGGGTTTATATGAGAAGGAGCAAGGAATCACAGTGCAGGTCATTTCACATGTCAGACCTTTCATATGTCAACTCATACAGTCCACAATAGTAGACACAGAATCATGCAATCATAGAATCATAGAACGGCCTAATTGGAAGGGAACTTAAAGATCATCTATCTCCAAACCCCTGCCATGGACAGAGACACTTACACGAGACCAGGTTGCTTAGAGCTCCATCCAGCCTGGCCTTGAACACTGCCAGAGATGGAGCATGTATGTAGAATAGGCAAGGCGTTTAAATGGTGTTTAAGCTGTTGTCTCCAACATCTGGTGTTATCCAATTACACTTGTCTTCAAATTCAATCTTAGAGCAATACCTCTGCATGTTAGTCCCATAAATGCACATTCATCTAAAGCCATCCAAAAACTAGGAGGCCAGTAACTGCCCCAAAACCCAACCATGCTTCCCTGACACCTCTCTTTTGTCATTTCTCCCATTCCTTTAACCACAAGAACTGGCTGAAAAACTAGTCAAAACTACAGGGTTAGTTTTCAGGTAAATCAATGGATCAAAAATGAAAGAAATAGGCTGTTAGTGTCCTTGCTCAGGAAAAGGCAGATATTTCATCTCAACCCATACTACATATTAAAGTCAAAACAAGGATGGTGTTAGGAAGGCTTGAGTGTGGGGAAAGACTTGTACACACAGACAGTTTAGCTGTGAAATGCAACACCACAAAACCCCACTGTTTATTGTTTTGCCCACAATACAGGTGGGATAACAAGAACACTTCAGTTCATTGTAGGGATTACTGTGGGGCTGGTGAGGCACTGGAACAGATTGTCCAGAGAAGCTGGGGATAACTGTCCCTGGAGGTGTTCAAGGCCAGGTCGGATGGGGCTCTGAGCAACCTGGTCTAGTGTCCTGACCCATGGTAGGGCAGTTGGAACGAGATGATTTTTGAGTTCCCTTCCAACCTAAACCATTCTATGATCTTAAGAGTTCCTGCCGACCCAAACTATTCTGATTCTATGAGTATTGGAACATGCCAACACATAGAAAAGACTCAAGCCTCATGCTTGGTGACGTTTCATAGGACTGCCTTTCTTAACAGGACGACTTTCATCCTCTTCCCATTGCTTGTGTCCCTTGCCAAAAAAGTACAACTTGAGGCTATTCCTTCTTGTACTGTTACTTGTAATCTGGGAGAAGAGGCTCAATCTCACTACAATCTCCTTTAAAGGAGCTGTAGAGAGCAATAATGACTCCCCTGAGCCTCCTTTTCTCCAGCCCCCTCAACCACTCCTTATACGACTTGTCCTCCAGCCCCTTCACTAGCTCCATTGCCCTTTTTTGGACATGCTCTGGAGATTAGAGGAGGACTACAGTCCAGGCTATAGTACAGGAACAAGCTGCCATGATGACCCAGGATATAGCTCTACAGGATGTCAAGAACTCAATTTGAAATCAGTGCAGTATATTCTGTCACCCTGTCACCAGCATGAGGCATCTCCATCCCTATGGAAATGCATCTTGTTTAGAGTAAGTGGAAAAGTCAAGTTTGCCAGGTTTCTATCATGTCTTAAGACTGCTAGCATGAGGTAAGGACTCAAGCCCCAAAATCTCTTCTGTCCTATTTCCAGTGAATGTACAATGTTTTCTGATTTGCTTACAGAGAAATAAATCACTTGTCTTCTTGCTAATGCCTTTTTTATTGGGTTTCATTTCCCTCTCTTATACTGAGGGTTACCAGCATGTTTGTGCCCAGCAGGCATCAGCTGGCATCTGTTCTTAAATTCAGAGCACATAGCCATGCCTTCCATTTCCATTCTTTGGAAACCTGACATGCCATGACTAAAACAGTCTGCAAACAGATGCTTGACAATAAAGAGGTTCCATTTGCTTGTACTATTAGCAATTTGCACTGTGAGGATTTTGTGACTGTCTAATGGCTGATCTTCACAAGGGTTCAGTGTGTCTCCTAGCTTCAAGGTTCTGGCATAGCTATGACAGCCTGTGGGTTTAATTAGTGGAATTTTTGCACTCAAACCTCACTGAGCAGCTCAGAACTTCCCAGCCACTGAATCACAGAATCAGAGAATGGGTCAGGTACAAAGGGACCACATGGGGTCATTTGATCCAACCTCCTTGCTCAAACAGGGTCATTCTAGAGCCCATGGCACAGGATTGCATCCAGATAGTTCTTGAATATCTCCACTGAAGGAGACTCCACAATCTCTCCTGGCAACCTGCTCCGTTACCTGCACAGTAAAGAAGTTCTTACCCCTCTTCAGGTGGAGCTTTCTGTGCATCAGTTTCTGCCCTTTGCCTCATCCTATTGCTTGGCACTTCAGATACTGATAGACATTGATGAAGTGCCCTCTCAGTCACCTCTTCTCGAGACTGAACAGGCCCAGCTCCGTCCGACTTTCCTCATAAGAGAGATGCTCCAGTCCCTTAATTATTTTCATTGTTCTCTGCTGGACCAATTCCAGGAGCTCCATGTCTCTCTTGTCCTGAGGAGCCCAGAACTGGATAGAGCACTCCAGATGTGCCTCACTAGGGCTGAGTAGAGGGACAGGACCACCTCCCTTGACCAGATTGCAATGCTCTTCCTAATGTACCCTAGGATACTATTAACCTTCTCAGCCACAAGGGCACATTGCTGGCTCATGGACAGCTTGCTGTCCACGAATATCCTCAGCTGTGCACATCAGCAGAGTTGCTTTCCAGAAGATCAGTCCACAGCCTGTGCTGGTACATTCTAGGGTTATTCTTCCTCAGGTGCACTTGCCACAGAACTGTCATCAAAACACATTCCCTGTCACACCTTCCGGCTGCAAATTTGACCAGTAGAAACATCCTTCTTCCATAGGGCATGAAAAGAACTGTAGAATTGGCTGTATGCACCCTGCACTGCTTGTGCACTGGAAAATTTGTCCTTTGGCTTCTGGATGTGGAAGATCTTCCTTAGTGAAGAGTTTAGAAGGATACTTCAATTTCCTTTCTTTTGTACCAATTGAACTTCAGTAACCAAAGGTCAGTAAAGGTCTGTATACCAAAGCAAAAAGATCTTTGCAAAGAGGTGACTTGAAATTCTGACAGCAGGCAAGAGCAGGTCATTGCATATGAAAGGAGAAGGCAGAGATGACCCAGACTGAATCTGAATGTATGTGTCCAGAGCAGATTTTGTTGATATTATCAGCTGTGCACATGCCTCCAAGATGAGTTTGGTGACCCTGACTCAAGACAATGAAGGAAATAGTGTCTCTCTTCCTGCAGCCCCAAGGCCTGCCATTATGCCAGTGCTCACAGCGCAGTTCTGGTCACAAACCAAAACAGCCCTGTTGTCTACTCACTCTTCAACTGTTGTACATCAGGAGTGGCCCCCTCCACAGCAGTCTGTGACTGGTGCAAAGTGTCCTCCCAAATTTCAAGATGCATGCACAGGTCTGCAGGTGCCCTGCTGACACCCTAACTCAGCAATCAAGCCAGAAAAGCAGCACAAACCGCATCTCCCCTCACTCCTTCTGTGGGTGCTCTGGAGGCACCCACATGAATGTGTCTGTTTTCCTGACTGCTCCATTAAACCCTTAAATCCTGTGTCAAGAATAAAAGTGAGCTGCAAGCAAAGATGAAGTTGGCCAGGCAAGTGTTTATAGTAAACACATCTGGGTTTTTTCAGTAATTCTGGATGACTTTGGATTTTCAGCCCATGTTTATTAACACTCTTTGTTTATGTTTTTGTAAAGCCAGTATTTCTGTGAAAATGAAAAGAAATGGCAACATGATGGAGAGAAAAAAGAGGAGGAGAAAGCTAAGCAGGGTGGTAAAGTACCCTGGTACCTGGGACCTTCTTTCAGGGATTTGCATGTTAGTGAAAATGTAAAGGATGGGAAGCAGGGAAGCTGCAAGGAGCAAGGACATATGGCATGCTGATTCTAGCTCTTAGGTGTATTGAGTTTTGTAGGTTTGGGTCAGAAATAAACTGTTTCTGGGCATGTAGGGCTGAGTTCAAACAATTTTCATGACATCAGGCATTCTGTGCTTGGTGAGAGCATCTGCATACTGTTCTGACACAGTCCATCTCTCTTCTTTCATATGGTGAGCTTATGATAAATATCCTTGTGTCACATGAACCATCTTAGCAAATAACTTTGATGGCTCATAAATCATGCCAGGTGTGATATACCTTGTCTGTGCTTCAGAGCTGGAAAGTAAAAAGCATCCAATGCTTTTCTTGTGCAAGGTAAAGCTGGGAACTTCTTTTAAAGTATTTGTGACTTTGTAGAAGGGAAATTTTAGAGATGTTTAAATCCTACAATAACTTAGAAAGTTATTATTATTTATTTAGCTGAATAATTTGAACTTGGTTTATTACAGTCACAGCATCTGCAGTTGGCCTGTGTGATCATGGTAGATCACTTTCCTCTGAAACCTTCTATCCTAGTCTAGTCTAGTCAATCAAGGTTATAAAACAGGTAGCTATACCTTTGAATACTTTTGAACACTTTAACCCCCTTTGTAAAAGTCTAAATTGAAATTGGAACAACCTGCTATTTCTGAAGTATTTTGTAGAAATTGAGAACAATGTGCTACAAATAATCATATAAGAGGGAAAAAGCTCCCCCCCCCCAATACCTATTGTTTTTTCATTGTAAAGTTTTTATTTCTTGGCATTTTCACAGGCCCTATAAATTGACATGTTCCTTTTGATCAGAAGGGAGTTAGTGGGTGAGTTTCATCGTCAAAACAACTCTCAAAAGGATAGGAGAACTTTCAGCATATGTCAATTGCTATCAGAACAGTAAACCCTGTCCCAAATTTTCCATTATTTTTTTCAGAAATCTTTGCACAACCATATGCATTGAAAGTGATTAAAATGCATAACATTCTTTCTTATCCTACTCAAACTTCTGCTTGAGTTCCCCAGTGAATAAACCTCTTCAACACAAGTCTGGATGCTTAACTGAAAATGAACTGGAGTGGCCCATGACAAGAAAGTAGCACTGCTGCAAGCTGACTACCAAGGAGAACCATTCCTTGATGAAGCAAATGCCATCCAGCAGCAGGAGCCAAAGTTCATTATGGATTGACCCACCAGGGAATTAGATTGATAATGATCAAGATTTAACCCAACAAGTTTGAAAGACCCAAAAGGCTGAAAAGTAAAACCATTCTCCATAGCAAACAAAGAGAGGTATATAATTGTGACTGAGAGAGGCTGTAACATGGCTGGGTGTGGAGAGGGTTGTGACCAGTTAAGAGTGCAAAATCAACTTTTGAAAGTAATGATACTGGCACCAAAACATGCCATGCTCTCATATCCTCTAATTTCTTCCATGACATTGAAGGTCATGTCATAGAAAGGACATTTCAGAGGGAGAATTTGCAGAAAAAAATATTTTAAAGCATCATATATTCTATTTCATTATTCTTTACTTCCTGCTACTCTGGTCTGATACTCCTAAGGAGAATTTTGTTGGAATTTTTTCAGGTTCCCTCCTGGTGGTCACAGAGCAATGCTTCTTACAGAAAAACTCCAGGTGGGTTCCTTGCTTTGCCATGGATAGGATATTTTCTCACAGTCTCACAATCCTTTACAATAAACCAGAGAAAATAGGCACTTGAGTTATTTTAAGGGTAATTATAAAAAAAAAAAATTCTTCCTCCAGCATTTTACTTTTCTCAAGGGTTGGAGTTGTAAAGGTGATGAGGACTCTTTTTATTCCTATAACCAGTTCCTCTCAGAGTTGTTGACCCTGCACACAAGTTTGCAGTCATGTTACTGCATTGCAACATATCTTTGAAATAAGAGCAAAACTCCAGTGCAGCTTTTTGCTGTGGAATATTCCAAGCTACAAAAATTTGCTGTCCAGCTCCACAGCTGCAGAATTAAGAGCACCTCTGAAAATTCTGGCCTGTGAGTCTTGTGATATTTAAAGGTCTGCTAGGAGTTACAGGAAATCTCAGAGACACAACAGTTCATACTGCAAACATTTTTGTTGGGCCAAGTGGGTATTGGCCTCTGGTCTGGCAGGATGCAACAGCCTCAGCTATGGCTTCATCCAGCAACTGCTGAGTTGTACCACTAAGTCTGCCTAATTTGCTTTGTCAAAAATCAGTGGGAAAAGTTTTTCAGCTTCCAGTCTATTCCACTTCAGGAGGGAATTTGCATCATAACTATCCTAGACCTGCTTTTCACAATGAAATTGGTCAATCTCCCCCTTTTCTTTCTCAGATCACCACAGATATCCATCCTCTGCTTAGGCCAGGGGGGGTTAGCATTTTATATTATGTCTAGGTTTTCTAATCTCCATTTTGCTGGGTAAGTCCTTTGTTTTTGCATAAGGCAACATACTCCAGGGATGAGAGAGTGGCTAAACCAGGTGCATAGTGACAGATAGCAAGAACCTGCACATTGGTACCTTCAAGCATCCAACAAAGTCTCTCAAGTTTTTGACTGGATATTAAAACCATGCCCCTTTGTGACAGAACACTCGCCCAAGATTTGCATCTCAGAAACTGTACCCCAGCTGCCTTCATTGGTTTTGGTATAGATGTCACAACCCTTCAAGGTATTTTCCAGTCATTGAAAAAAAGCAATTTACTTCCCTGAAGATAAAGCTCATGCCTATAAATGCCTTATATTAGTATCTTTGTGTAATTTCAACTAAGCCCTTAATTTGTAATTTATGGTGGTAGTAAGCTCCTGCACTAGCAGGGAGGGCTGTAAACTGGTAGCATCATGGAGGAAAGAGGAAGGATGTTTTTCACAGTGAGTCCTGGGGAGAGACAGGGACCCTTTAATAAGGGTCCCACTGCCAGTTTTGTGAAAAACATATATCAGCACCATCATAGGATTCCTTTCTGATGGGAACAAGACATTACTGGATCAAGACAAGCTAGTGCAACCACTGTGAGGGACTGCTTTCACTTTGTGAACCCTCTCTAGTTTGAAGTAATCCCACTGCTTTACCCTGAATTAGGTTAATCTCCACCTGCCTAACCTAGGAATTACTGAAGCTCTGTCTTTGTCTCCCACTTGTCTAAATGAAGAAGAAGACTTAAATACAATACACACTAATCAGTGCTTATTTGGAAATACGCCTGGACTTATTTTTTGGTGTCATAAAAGTTTGCATCCAGACCTGCAATTGAGGACTGGACAGGTCAAACCACAGGAAAATAGCCAAAATGTGTAAACAACTAAAAACGGATTACTGCAATGCTGTCCAGGATTCTTACTTTACACAGGACATAATTGTGCATTAAATTAGGCATTGAACAATCAGACTGGGGTTGGAGATGTGGCCAGACACTCTCCTCCAGTGAGGGGAGATGTTTCATAACTCTGCACAGTGTATATTTTGTGCATTAATTGTATTGGAAGATGCTTGACTGTGCTTCTGAAGGGCACATCTCTATTTGCACAAGCCCTCATCTCTGCCAGTCTCTGTGCACATCACATACTGCATGGCTGAATTGGGGGATCCACCTATAGAAAGGTGAGAGAAACCTGACTTTACTTAACTCTCCAGAGATAGAATTGGTAGTCTAATTTCAGGTATCCAGGTTTGAACATTTTATT
>VZTX01011136.1:0-29456 GCA_013400915.1 Pardalotus punctatus
TGGCGGCGCGGAGCCGCGGGGCCCGCGGCGGGGCCGGCGCGGAGACCCAGGTGGGGAACGACCTGGGCAGCCCCGAGCCCCTGCGGTGGCTGCTGCGCTCGCCCTTCGACCGCAACGTGCCCGTCCAGCTGGAGCTGCAGGAGCTGCTCCTCGACCATGTGTTCCAGCGCCTCGGCGTCTCCTCGCAGGTAGCGCCGGGCCGGGGCTCGGACGCGGTGAATCGCAGGATGGGTTGGGTTGGAAAGGACTTTGAGACCTTCTCGTTCCATCCCCTGCCGTGGGCAGGGACGCCTTCCGCTAGACCAGGTTGCTCAAATTTCCATGCAACCTGCCCTTGGACACTTCCAGGGATGAGGCAGCCACAACTTCCCTGGGAAACCTGTTCCCCTCATGGGGAAGAATTTTTTCTGAATATGTAATCTAAACGTACTTCCTTAAACTTACTGTTGGGTAATGCTCTTATTAGTGTGTTTACTGACCGTCTCCATACCCAGCTGTGTGGAGAGTTGCTTCTCAGACCATGGAGCCCTTTGCCTGCATGATAACACCAGTTTGAAAGCTTTTCCCAGTGTGGAACTAAAGCTTCCACTGGTTTTCGCTCACACTTCACCTCCTCATTGCATAGATTGTGGTTGCTTAGATTTTTAATAATACATATATGCTTTTAAAAGTCCATTTTTCTTTACCATTAGGAGTTTATTGTTTGGTTGAATTAACATTAACATTAACATTAACATCTTTTTTACCTCTTTAAACACTAGATATTATTTAACCTACATGACTAATAGCCTGCACACAAAGTGCTTTCTGATGGCCATTTTGGAGGAGTTCTTGCTGGTGCTTAAAAGAAGAAGCAAGGATAGCTAATTCTGGATTTTCCCTTCATACCTTTGTTACTGTTCTTTTCCCTTGTCTCTCCCAGGGCTGTGTGGATCACCCAATTGTTCTGACAGAAGCAGTTTGCAATCCTCTCTATTCGAGGCAGATGATGTCTGAGCTCCTCTTTGAGTGCTACCAAGTGCCAAAAGTGTCCTATGGCGTGGACAGCCTGTACAGTTTCTACCACAACAGAAGGCAGAGCTGGCCCTGCAGTGGTTTGGTGATATCCTCAGGCTATCAGTGTACACACATTTTGCCAGTCTTAGAAGGCAGGTGAGAGTTCTGGGTGTCTTAAGTTCCGTGCAGCCACTGACTTCTCAAGTGTTGCAAATACCTGTTCCTCCAGCTTTGCGCTATTAACTCTTACCAGATTTTAATTTGTACTGATGAGTTAAAATCAAATCTGCAGATTTTGCTAAGTTCTGTTGAGTTGTGAATTGAAGAAGCAGTGCTGCTCTTGTTAATGTTGTATTTTAGTTGCTATTCGTGCCTTGATGTGTACTATCAAAAGCAGAAGGGGGTATCTGCCCCAAGTGAAATTGGGCATTATAAAACATAGTCAGGGTTTAAAGCAGCTTTGGGACAAAATAAAGTGCTCTGTGTGTGAGACTTCTGCAGTGCTTGAGGCTTTTATCATTTTGGTTATTCTGCTACATTGGTCTACTTTCTCTTTTTACTTTTTCCCTCTTTTTTAGTCCTTACTGCAGGAAAGGGCTTTATTATGTCTGCTAAATGCTTCAATTTTTCAAAGTTTGTACCTGTCCAACCGTGAAATGTTACAAAGGTTAAAAAACTACTTTTAGCTCCACTAACCATCACTTCCCTTCTTAGAACATCTCCTTGCTGCAGCCAAAATTATTTAATATTTGGGGTTTTTTTAAAGCAGAACAGAGCCTTTCAGGAAAAAACGTAGTAAACAAAGCAGTGATTGTACTGTTGTGTGAGAAAAGCAGGTGTGTTAGATTCTCTGAACCTTGAAATATTTATCTGCAAACATTCATCTAAAGAAACTAAAGAACTCTGGGTAAAGCAGGAGCTCTGTTTGATCTGCTGTGGATTCCCCCAGTCTGAGCTGTGTCTGTTTTCACTTTGAAAAGGCTGGATGCCAAGAACTGCAAGCGCATCAACCTGGGGGGGTGCCAGGCTGCCGTGTACCTGCAGCGGCTGCTGCAGCTGAAATACCCTGGGCATTTCGCAGCCATCACGCTGAGCCGCATGGAGGAGATCCTGCACGAGCACAGCTACATCGCTGAGGACTACATTGAAGGTAAAACCAGCTCGAATTCACCACCAGGTAGTGCTCACCCACATTTAGTTTGTCCTCCCTACCTCTTGTTTTCAGGCTGGCTCGAATTCTTCCTGAAATATTCCACTGCTGTCTGGCTTTCTTTGTAGCTGCCTTTCTGCTTAATGATGGTTTAACTTTTAAAATTAAGACAGAAATACAATTTAACTACTACTGCAAAAAAAATCTGTATTAGTTCAAATTTTGCTGATGAATAAAAACTGGGATGGTTTCAGAGGAAAAGAATTTAAAATGAGCTTATTATTTACTTTATACTTCAAGAAAACCTTTAAAGTGGTTAGGTTTGTTTCATCTAGCTGTGTTTCTTACCTGTGTTAAGGTTTCCAAAATTGCACAGGACATTTCTCATGACTTCATGTGAATTACGTAAAGTTTTAAAATTTCCATGGCAAATGTCATCTGAAGTAGTGGCTGAAGAAAAGTGGTTTTTTTAATTTGTCACTTATGAATGAGCCTGCAGGAATCCTTAGAAATGTGTGAGAGCTCTCCCTTCCTGTGAGTGGAGAGAAGAGACTTTAGTGTGTGTTTGCACTTCATAGTACCTGGTGTTTCCTGGAGGTCAGAGTGCTCAGAGCCGCCTGCACTGGCTGTGTGACCTGAAGGCAGCGCTCAGAGGGGGCAGCCAAGCTTGGGGACAGCTGCCAAGTGTTTAACAAAATTCTCTGCTGAACTATTTTTGCCTTCTTTCCTCACCTTCCATCCTTCATGAGGGGTGTGCACAACACGCAAATCATTGTTTCGGGCCGACAGAACAAAAAGTTACTTTGCTTTCCAACCGCCCAGAGCTGCAGAAGTGGCGGTGCCCGGAGTACTACGAGAACAACGTGCACAAGATGCAGCTGCCCTTCTCCAACAAGCTGCTGGGGAGCACCGTGGCATCCGAGGAGAAGCAGGAGAAGAGGCAGCAGCAGCTGCGGCGGCTTCAGGAGCTCAACGCACGACGCCGTGAGGAGAAGCTGCAGCTGGACCAGGAGAGGCTGGACAGGTTGCTGTATGTGCAGGTAATCCTGCCAGGTTTTCACTGGGGTGTCTTGGCAGGAGGGCAGGCTGCCCTCAGCTTTATCAGAAGTCACACGTCACGGTAAAGAAGCTGTGGCTGTCCTGGGTGTTCTCTGATAGGAGCTTGCCAAGGTTTTGTGTGAGGTAACAGAGATTATCGATGCAGGGGATGTTTTCAGCTTCTGAGCAGCGCCTCTTTTGGGAAATACTTCATATGCTGTCAGTGTGCACATCATAGTATCCAGTAATGCTAGCAGAGAGTCTGTACATGCACTGCTGACAGCTGTGATTGCCCTGTCTTGTTCACCACAGTAGCTCTGATCTGTCCACAGGAACTTCTAGAAGATGGTCAGATGGATCAATTCCACAAAGCTTTGGTGGAGCTGAACATGGACTCTGCAGAAGAACTTCAGTCTTACATCAACAAATTGAGTCTGTCTGTTGAGCAAACGAAGCAGAAAATCCTACAGTCAGAAGTCAATATTGAAGTAGATGTTGTGGACAGCAAGCCAGAGGTAGGATGTGTTCACCAAGTTAATTCTCATTTTATCTCTGAGAGAATTAAGCTTCTGTGCTTGAAAATGTGTCCCTTCAGATTTTCATTGATGAACTAAGCTTTTTCTTTAACACACTGCAAGTCATTGTTAAGTTGGCAACTGCTTCTCTCTTTTCAGAGAGAATGTCCTGAGACAACCATCCTTAATCATCAGTAGCCTTCTATTAAAGATACAGAGGAACCCATCAATCTTTTTGTTAAAAACAGTATTTGTTTTCCTTTCTGTTCTTCCCCTTCAGGTGCAGAGAACTTTATGGTAAACAACCACCCCTGCCTTCATTCTGGTTGTCTGTTTTTGGTGCAATTAAGCAGCATGTTCTGTGTTGGTTCCTTAATGAAAGATTAATTGCTGCACTTGGTTGTTGGAGTTGTCTTGAAGATGAGAAGCTCCTTGTCTTCTCTGCCAGACTAACACAGGCCCAGCACACAGCAGCTGCTGCTAAGGGACTGTCTAAGGCTGTTTGTGCATGTGCTTTTAATTGTCTTTCAAGTCACATAAGGCAGCTTTTTTAGCTCAATCAGCCTCTGTTCAGGGAAAAGGTAGAGAGAAAACCAGAAAATTAAAGCATGGTTGTTACGTAGGTTGCCCAGAGAAGCTGTGGCTGCCCCATCCCTGGAAGTGTTCAAGACCAGCTTGGAGCCACCTGGAAAAATGGAAGGTGTCCCTGCCCATGGCAGGGGTGGGACTGGATGGGCTTTAAGGTCCCTTCCAACCCAAACCATTCCATGGTTCTGTGATTATTGGTAAAGCTTGTGTAACAATTAGAATGACTGTGCTTCAGCAAAATTCAGGGAGATGATGGGCTTATTATCATTGTGGTAAAGAATCTTTCTGCCTTCTGTCAAAAGAAGATAGTCTAGAAAAAAGAGAATTGAAAGATTATCAGCTCCCTGTGGTTTTTCTCAGTGATTGTGCCTAAATTCCAACATGTCCCACATTCCTCCTCTTTGCTAGGTGCAATCTCAGACCTTGGAATGAATCCACAAACTTTGTTATTTGGTCTATGCCTTGTGAGAGCATCTACAATTGTCACAGGTCCATTTGTAAGACCAAGTGTTCAGCTGAGTTCCATGTATCTTTCTGGTTTTGTCTTTTTCCTTGTTTTTTAAGGTATGAAAAGAAATGGATTTAATAGAGAGAACTTCATGTGACTGCATTTTGTGCTGTAACAATGAACACTGCTAAACTTCACTTTGAGTAAATGCAAATGTTTAAGTAGATATAAAATAGGTACTTAAGAATGTTTGAAGGACCTAATTTTAGCTCATCCTGACATTGCAACAAATGTTTGAAGTTTAAAATAACCAACACAAATATTTAGCAACAAAATCCCAGAGGTAACATTGTAACACAAAAAAATAAATATAATTAGAAAGCTGTTCCTACCTCACAACAGGAGTCCTGTAGGATTTTGAGTGATGTTTTTCATTAGGAAAGAGCTTCATGTCTGTGTGAAATAAAAGGGGTTTTGGTGCATCCTGTGAGCAAATAGTAGACAGTTGAAACTCTCAAAAATTGTGTGGTGGCTTTGTAGCTAGCAAATATTTGTTTTCCAATCCCACACAAGCAAAATAGGGAATTTAATGGTAATTTTTGAGTAGTTAGAGGTGCTGGGAGGGCACCAAGTTTTAATCAATATAAAAGCTATTTTACTACATTTTAGGATGTTGTTATGCTTAGGACATGGTGCCTGGGATCCTGACAGGCTGGTGACTGAGGCCTGGATTTCTGAGCTGGCTTTGGGATAAATTTATTGGAAGTGTTTGGTTTTTGTGCTTTAAGTGAATGTCTGTATTCTGTTTTCTGGGCATACTTCCTTTCAGGCATGTTAAAAAGTTGAGATTTGAGGAAATTGAGTTTTCCAGACATGTCACCAGAATTGAAGTCACACCTGAGCTAACCTACCATAACATACCTGCTCTGTTTCCAGACTCCTGACTTGGATCCACTGGGCAGTGAACAGTCCCTGGAGGATGTGGAAAGTATTAATGAGTTTGAACCTCTGTTTGCTGAGGAGCAGCCTGAAGTTGAGAAGCCTGTTGCTGCAGTGCAGGTTTGGTTTCTGTATTTATGCCTCATGCCAGAGGTTTCTGCATCCCAGTTGTCCAGCCAGTCTGCTGACATTTCTCCTAATGCAAATATTGTTTGCCTGCTCTTGGAAGAGATGGTTGAATTGCCTGAACAGGACATTAAGAGAGGGGAAGTCCTGGCAATCTTAGCTGGTGGTTTAGAAAGAGAATATTCCCAGTTGCCTCACTCTGCAGGCAGTGCCTGGTGTAGCAGTGCTGTGTTACTAAGAAAGAAAAGTCCTGCTCAAGTTTTTTTGTCTGTGATCCACAGCCTGATATCTTATCCCAGTGGATGCAGCTTTCAACTTGTGAGGTTGAGCTTTAGAATTGAGTGGCTCCAAGCAGAATAAGTTACAGGAAAAGTCCACCTTCCTTGACCTTTGGAACCTTTAGCATCATGCTGTTTCTCTGTGAGATCGTTAGCATCAGGGTTTTTTTGTACAGAATTGCTTGGAAACTTTGCTTATTCTAGACTATTACTGTTTTTAACACAATTCCCCACTACTGCTCAATCTTTTTAAAGCCCGTGTTTAACCTGGCAGAGTACCACCAGCTTTTCCTTGGCACTGAAAGAATCAGGGCTCCAGAGATTGTCTTCCAGCCCTCCCTGATAGGAGAAGACCAGGCTGGCATAGCAGAAACCATGCAATATGTCCTTGAGAGGTGAGTTTATGAAACTATTTATTTCAGACAAGCTATTCTTCTGATATCAGCTTTTGAAATGCTGGGGTTTTAGCAATAATTTGAGAAAGTATGTTGGAGTAGTTCTTTTGGTGGGGTCAAGCATTGCAGGCTAGACATGTTTTCTTGTTCTGAAAGCTGCATGTAACTCTGCTTGTTTTAGGTGGTTCAGTCAGTTACCCCATCAATGAAAAATTTTGAGCACATTCCTCCAATACATAATTTATAAATAAATTACAGCTACTACTAAATTAATGTATTATGAACATTTTAAAGCATACACAAAATAGAAATGAAAAAAGGATGAGATAAAGGTGAAATGAACACTATTTAAATTTATTTATCAGTGGTACAAAAACTACTTTCTTTCTGCATCCCACTGGATTTTTTTGCACAGACCCTACTGTGGAGATCCCTGGTCCAACTTGTTACAGAGGGAAACAACCAACTCTTGCACAGTGACCTGGCAGTGTCTGGTTTTGGGAGACCAAAATCAGGGGTAACGTTTTAAAATTGTGGTCTAGGCACCCTGGCTGGACATTTCCAGACAAATTAACATTGATGAAATGTCACCAGTGAATTGTATGAACATAGGAGATCACATTTTGTGAAAGGTAACAATTCCAGCCCTAGAAAGAAGAGAGAAATCCAGTTGTTGATTTATGGGATACTGAGTGCTCTCAGGATCTTCTGCCACCTCTTGAATTTCCAGAAAACAAACAGACAAAAGCTTTTTGTGCTAGGAAAATGAAGTTTCTCCAAGTGAGTCCTGGGACAAGGTATCAGTATTCCCCACAGCTGTTCCAGTTCATGGGGCAGATGTCCTTGAGACAGGCTGAAGCTGTTCTTGTTCTTCACAGGTATTCAAAGGAACAACAGGCTGTTCTTGTCCAGAATGTTTTCCTCACTGGTGGAAATACAATGTACCCTGGACTGAAAGCCAGAATCCAGAAGGAACTCCTGGAAATGAGGCCATTCCAGTCATCCTTTCAGGTGTGTGTATTGACATGATGTTTGTGTTACAGCCTGTTCCTGTGTGTTCAGATGTGTTTGGGGTTGGCTGAGGGGCAGAGCAGGGCTACTTAGAGCATGGGCATGGAGAGTGTTCTAAGACAAGACACCTCAAACTGCTTTTTTGAGCTGAGAAGGTGCAGGTTAAGCAAAGATACAGTTGCTCTTTGTGAAGGCAGCGTAGAGAGTAGGGAAGGTGCCTTGGAAAAGGAAAGTCTGCTTCTGCTGGAGGACCATGCACACACAAGCGTGCTTGGCCGGAAATTTGCAGATTGCTTGCTGAGGAATTGATAACAAGGTGAAAACATACTTGAACCCATTCCTAACATTACTCTTTTTAAGAGACACTGAATAATCAGCTCAAACTTCTGAAATTCAGTTGTTTGTGTCATATACCACTGTAATCAGGGTAAAAAGGGCTTCTCTCTCCTGTGCTGAAAAAAAAAAGGGCTTCTCTCTCCATTGTTGTTCTGCTTTCCTTCCATCCAGGTTCACCTTGCTTCCAGCCCTGTCTTGGATGCCTGGTACGGGGCCAGGGACTGGGCAGTGGAACACATGACCCGTGAGGAAGGCTGGATAACCAGGAAGGACTATGAAGAGAAAGGGGGGGAATACCTCAAGGAACACTGTGCTTCCAATGTCTATGTTCCCATCCGCCTCCCCAAGCAGGCCCCACGGACAGCGGAGGCGTCAGCTCCCAGCAGAGCCTCGGGCACAGGGAACCCCTGTGAGCAGCCATAGCCCTGTCCTTGGCACCCACAGCGCTGCAGGGAAGAGTTCCTGGTGTGCAGGAGGGCAGAGCCTCGCTGGCTGCTTGGGAGCACAGATCCCATCCAGGCACTTGGCCAAGGAGGACAGGACACGTTGGCACTGCCAGCGCTGCTCACACACAGCAGCTCAGGGAGAGGAAAACACCCTCTTAGAGACTGTCATTGTAAGACTCAGGGGTTTTTGAGAGTATATGTTTTACAGCTTTTTAAAGTGTGCTGGTTTTATATGGCTTTTACTGCAGCTGGGCTGTACCGAGCCGGGCAGCCCAGCAGGGGTCCCCCTTGCTCGTCTCACAATCGTCTGTCGGGACATGTCGGGCAGGTCGTGCTGCAGGACACCGGAGGGGCTGAGCTCAGCCTCGCCTCCCGAGGCCTCGTGTTCTGTCTCCTTCCTGTTACGCACATTCTGCTGAACCACCACCAAATAAGTGCTGGGGTTTCAGGTACTTCTTGTCTTCACTGATGTCCCAGATACCGGTGTTGTGGTTGAAACTGGAGACCTGGTCACATAAAGACACAGCCTTCTACAGCACATCCAGAAGCACTGCCAAGCCTTGTGCAGCCCTTGAGAGGCGTTGCAGGCTGAGCAGGGCAGCTCTTTGATGGGACTTTTTGATCAAAAGTTGTTTTAGCAATAAAGCAGAGCTTTTTGCTTTACCACTAACTTTTGTATTTCAGTGATTTCACCTTTTGAGAGCAATAAGGATGCATTTTCTTGGTTGTACCTAACTTAAAAACACAGCTTTGCAGCCAGGCCCCTGTCCTGCTGTACAATATGTTCCATCTTAAATTTGACTGGGGATTCAGCTGTCACACTGAACAACTTGTTGTTGTTTCCCCAAAAGAAGAATTCATACTGAATGCATAAACCTAAGGAGACTCACTTTGGCAAAAGCTGGGAAAGGCCAGATAATGGGGAAAATATCTAGATTAAGAAGGTGTAGAGGTAGTGATTTGCTGTCCCCAGGGGGTGCAGAGCATCAAGGTAAGTTGTCATCTGGCAGATTCAAAGCAAAGGACGTGAGGAGCTTGTTGGTGCTGAAGTTTGCTGTCACGGGATGGGATTTGTGGATTCAAAAATGTTACCCAGATCTACAATTTAAAAAAAAAAAGAAGTCTATGGGCAAATAGTGAGGTCTCAGCTGTGCACTGAGTGTTCTTCAGAGAGCCTGTGAGGGAAGAGTTGTTGTGGACCTGCTCTCCTGTGGCACCCAGCACTGACCAGTCCCAGGTGGGATACCGGTCTTGGTGGCCTTTGCCTGCTCCTCACAGGCTGTTGGAGCTTCCTCCCTCCAGATGACCTCAAGTTTTGATTATTGATCCCGTCCCTGGCTGCCTGGAGGCAGATTTTAGGACAATTAAGAGAATTCTATGGGTGGTGAAAAATGTAGAAAAACATGCTGTGCTGAAAGCAGTGAAGTTACACCCCAACATGTCTTTTCTGATCCCAGTGACCTGGAGTGGAGTAAATGATGTCCCATTGCTATTTGACCCCTTTCTGACCCATCTTTAGCTACTTTAGGCAGAGTGGCTACTCAAGGTATGGAAATTGTTCTGATACTTGGTGTTGGGTGCTAAAGAGGTAAGTGTGTTTGCATAAAGCTGTTCCAGAATGAGGCCCTGAAAGGGCATCTATAATGCATGATTATATGACTTCTAAATCTTTGGCTAAATTGTGTCAGCCACTTCTCTTGCATTAATTCAAAGCAGAGCTGTCTAATTCTGTACAGAGGTGCCAAAGCAGCTGCTTAAACAGCTTTAAGGAAGCATAATTTATAATCTGAATATTAGCTGTTCATTTGTTACTTTGTGCCCACATTGGCTGGAGTAACTGATGAATTTGGCCAAGGCTATCACTTTCACAGGCTGTCCTGAGCATGTGCTGGTGGCCATTCAGGTGCTTGGAACAGCACCATGAAAAGCAGGAACATTGCAGAATAGGATGAATTTTACCCATTTCAGTTCAGTTTCCTGGTAAGGATTTGTGGCAGTGCTACGTGAGCATTGGTGCTCATGTAGAAGAATGGAAGGAGAGTGTGATGCTGAGGGCAGGAGAACACAACGGTGTCATTTTGGACAGTAGTGTTGGAGTCCTTGTGGAGCTTCATTGTTGTGACACTTGTGGCAAGGTTTTTTCATCCCCTTGTGCAGAAGAATTTGGTTGTTTTCCATGGAAGTGGCACAAGGCTCTCCAAACCCAGAAAGGGCTTGGACTTTTCTTCTGTGTGTTGGTTTGTGCCCTCTGAGAGGGGAGCAGGCCAATAGGCACCTGCTGGGCTCCTTTTTAGTGGGACTTTTCCTTGTGTGAGGAGCAGTAGGAGGAAAAATAATCCTCCTGTGGACAGGAAAGTTGAAGTGGGGCTGTGAGGGCCTTTGCCAAGTGATAGCAGGGCTGCTGTTGAGCGAGCTGCTGTGCCAGCAGCCTCAGAATCATTGCTGTGTTTATCCTGGCAGGTGTCCCCCAAGCTGACCCACTGCAATTGCCAGCTCTGAGATGGTCAAGTGGTTCTCATTTGGTCCCTGGTAAATTAAGTTCAAAGCAACTCGTAACCTTGTTATACAATTCAGTTATCCCCTAATTCAGGTCAAAGAACACCAAAGTACAATTTCACAGCAGTGCTGAGTTTGGTCTATTTAAAAGAGAGCTCAAACTGGGTCCCACCTTTCACAGGGTCCCCAAGACCTGCTCTGGGTGGAAACACCACGTCAGTGAGGAGCCCTGGAGACTGAATATCCGTCACGTCTCCCATGTCCCAGATTTCCTTTGGAGCTGCCGACGAGCTTTGCTTTGGGGCTTCAAGGCTTCTCACGCTTCCTGTGCCACAGCAACTTCAAACATGTTCTTTGCTAAATCTCTGCTAGGACACCAAG
The DNA here is from genome assembly GCA_013400915.1 of Pardalotus punctatus. NCBI lineage: Eukaryota > Metazoa > Chordata > Aves > Passeriformes > Pardalotidae > Pardalotus > Pardalotus punctatus. Next base: position 11,144 of record VZTX01011136.1, read on the forward strand.
ATTAGAACTCTCTGCTCCAGTTATTAATCTCTGGAATACTTAATGTGCTGTGTAAGACAGCATCTCACAAGGAAGAGAAGATGCCCGTGAACTGTCACTTAAAATTTAGGATTATCCCTCCGGAGACAGCCTGCAATGATCCTCCGGCAGTCAGTCATAAACCACAAGTTTTGAAGCTTGTGTGGGATGAGCAGGGGTGGGGAGAATGCTGTAATGGATTTAACATTATCCTCAAAGTCATATGGTGGGATTTCCACCCGATGGTTTGGGATGCCAGGCACAGAGCAGCTGTGCTGATTCCCATTGCTCACTCCCACTGCTCTGTGCAGGGAGCGAGCGGTCCCTGAGCATCAGCTTCAACAGAACTCGGTTCTAAATGGCTCAAACCCCAGCCATGGTTTGTCAAGAGTTTTCCAGGCTCCTTTCATTCCCTCTTTTCAGGCACTCAGCTTCCTGTACGTAGTTGACAAACACCTTTTCCCCCTTCTTATTCATCACATGAGCTCAGCCCTCATGCCAGCAAGTGTCATAGTTTCAGGGGATTTTTTTGTTGTTGTTTATTTTTAGGTTATATGGATTTTTTCACATCCTTAGGGGTCTTTCCTTCTTTTTGAGCAGTGGGCTTGGTTCTCATTTTCTAATGCAGCTAATGTGATGAGAGAACCATTTTAATGGATCCAGTTCATAGCAATGTTTGTTCACAACGATTCACGGCTGTTGCTCTGCTCTCACTTGTGTCTCAGCAAAGCCAGCCTGAGAGCAGTGCTGGCTGAGGCTTTCACAGAGAGCACAGCTCCTCTGGGGAAGGAGGGAGGTCAAGTAAAATCATGGAGACTTGGTCCATCTGTGCTCATTGCACAGCGTGCCAAGTGGAAAAATCTCCAAAGCACTCATTTCCTGAGGCTGTCAGAAGTCTCAAGTATGGTGAGGATCACTCCATGCAGGTATACTTTTATTGTTAAGCAATTGCTGTTCCCCACTGTCAGAGTATGAAGCAAGCTGGATTTATGGTCTGACTGAGAAAACTTTGTGCTCTTAAAATTCCTGGGTTTAGTCAGGACAGTATTTTTTTAGCTTTTAAATTATTTCAGAACTGTGGGGAAGTATGAAGCAGCTTCTCTCTTCATCTGACAGGAGGTAAATATGCAGTGCTGATGGGGAAAGCATTTTTATGTTGTCAGTGATGATCTGTGAAGGCATCCAAGTTCCTGCACTTCCAGTAGTCAGGCTGTTGCATCAAGAGGAATTCATCCCCAGGGAAGCAGTGGCAGTTCTGGCTGGACAAATGAGCTTCACAACATGAAAGGAAAAAGTGTGGCTTTGTTCAAACCTATGTCAAATGAATTCCAGAGGAGAGAGACCTTTGGAAAGCTCCTCCTGTTTGAGCTACTGGGGAACAGAGTGGGTGATGGAGTATTGGATAGCAGGGACACCACGGTGGGTTGGGTGCCTTCCTCATTTAAGTGAAGGGCAAGGGTGCATGGTGAAACGCCAGGTGGGAAGAGTTTTGAGGGGTGGTGGCAACCTGCAGCCCCCAAAGCCTCAAAGCTGCCATGGTCACACTTTCCCAGGTACCCTGATGCCCAGGAGGGTTGGGAGGCTGCAGCAGAGGCTGATTTTCCTCCTTTCTAAACTATCACCCTGTCTCTGCCCCCTCCCTGGAGCATACTCCATGCTCTTAAATAGCTCCAGATGCCAAGTGGGAAAATTGTCCTGTACAAGCTCGGGAGGTTGGGAACTCACTGCCTTGTCTGAGCGTGCTTGATAGCGAGTTCCAGTCTGCGCAAACAGTTTTTGGGTAGTCTTATCTTTCCACTAAATATTTTGATGTGGAGGTTTTGTTCTTCTGGGTGTTTTCATTCCCTTGAAAGGAGAATAGTAATGGATAAAACTATCCTGCCTCACTGACACTTGTTTCTGCACTTGAACAGCAGTGCCACTGCAGCCAGGTGAGGAACTGTCCTTTTGATCCGATCTTCCTGCTGTGCTTTGAGGCCTTCATGGGGCTTCCCCACACAATTTTAGAAATAACTCAGTCACTGCTAGAATGACCAGAAGTCCCCTGTGGCACACAGACCTCCCTGTCACCCCCTCACCTTGAGCACCATCTGCCTTTCAGTGTTTTGTCTGCTGCACTTACATAAATCCACCTGGTCTAGAAGCCATGAGCTGATAAGCTGTCAGTGCTCCCAGGGGAAAAATGCCTTAAGAAAGTCCCAAACTGCTTTCTTAGACACATGCACAATGACATGTCACCCTTCCACTCAGTTTTGTGTTCCTTGTGCATTAGCACATTGCTCCTGCCTGGCATTGCTTCTCAGCTCTGGGAAATACACTTCAAATCCTCATCCTTAGATCAGTTTATTTTTCCCACTCTACAACTTCGTTTAAATATACCCCACTCCTCCTCTCACCCCAGATTCCTGCCACATACCTGGCATTCTTTCATCCTTAATGAGATGAAGGAGTGGGGGATTTCACCCTCCTGGAATTTTAGAGGAATACTAAGTGGATTTCTCATGAAAAGCCCCATTTAGGATACAAATCTCCCTGAAAGATAGTCCATGACAGCAAACCTTGCTTTTGCTGGTAATGGTGAACAGAGTTTTTAGTTCCCTATTCAATAATTACTTTCTGCTTGGTTGTTGTAAGTATTGGCATTGAAAGAGCAAATTCCCAGTGGATGAAGCAGAGATTTGCTTCCTTGCTAAGATAGATAGGGAGACCAGTGGAACTCCTGCTGCAATGTTACCAAACTCTCCATATAGACAAGACACCATAAAGGTGGTTAAGTCAAAATTGTTTTCATTCACACTCGGTCATTAATTTCCCTTAATAAACGTAAAGCTATGTAGGATCAAAGGTTCCCCCAGCCTGGTCCTGGAAGTGACGTCCAGGGGATGTTGAGGGAGGAGTATAAGAACAGGAGCAGTGTGATGTGTGTGTCAAACAGGGAGAGGATGGTAAATCACCCCAGCTGGTCAATGCTGCGTAGCCATGGAGACTCGGGAATGCAGCGCTCCTGGAGTCTGTACACGGGATCCATCCCAGAACCCTGCCCTCTTCCATGTGTTGAAAGGTTAAAGGATCCAAATCACAGAACTCAGCGGAAATTACGAATTTGGAGTAGCGACACCATGCTGGGCTGTGGAGGGGCCGGGGATGTTCCTGAGCCTGCAGCAAAGCCGTGACAGCCCCAGGCTGTGCTCAGAGTCAAGGGCTGGGACAGGACAGGGGCCAGCTCCCCTCTTTGGGACGGGGCTTCGCTGCAGCTCCACGGGGCAGGGACAGCTGCAGCAGGAGCCTTGGTTCTGCCGTGTCGGGCTCAGGGTTTCTTTCATCCAGCTCTGCCGTGGCAGAGGGCCACGGGCTGTCCTCGCTGCCGAGGGAACAATGGAGAGGAAGGCTTTGATTCCAGCAGTGATGGACACCCTCCTGCTCCAGGGTGGTGCCGATGGAAGGAACTGGGGGCTCGGTTATTTGCTTTTATCCTTTGTTAACCGCTGCTAACTTCTTGTTGTGGGAACTGCTGTGACTCCTCTGTAGGTTTTATTTATGCTCTCTGGCTGACGTTGTTCGCAGGAGGCCTTTGATACCGAGCCCCGGGAGCGTCCCCTGGCCTGGGAACGGGAAGAGCTGAGCCGGGCTGTCCCCAGGCACATCCAGCCCTGAACGGGGGCTGCTGTCCTGCCCTGGTGGCTCCACACACACCCCGGGCAGGACAAACCGGCCACACGCTGCTCTGGGCTGTCCCCAGCTGCTGATTTGTGGCCAGCATTGCCCCCTCTGTCCCTTGGAGCGGCAAAGGGGGCTGAGAGCAGCTGGTGGTGCTGCAGGGCCAGCGGGTGGAGAAGATGCGATTGGGCATTCACAGGAATTTGTAGAGCTTTTCTGGGGAGAGAAGGACCAGGAAGATACAGAGATTTTTGTGCTGGGTTCATGCTGCAGGTTCATGCCTGGGAGAGCTGGGGGATGCCCAGCATGTGATCCAGGGGAGCTTTGCTCAGGCCTCCTGCCACAGGGAATTGCTCCTGCCCTGAATTGGGGCTGGGCGGGACTATTCCCCAGCTCCCGAGGGCTTGGCTTCCCCCTTGTGTTGTAAAATTTACACATCCATGCCTTTTACCATAGCTCCTGTTCACAGGCTGCTTCTCCCCCTTGCTACCCAGATCCATTTGTCTGGGTACTGAGTGAAAACAACTTTTATAATGATGAAAAAATGGAGGCAATAACTCATATTTATACCACCCCTGAGCCCAGCTTCTTGAAGGTATGTTAGAAACCTCGATGAATACTGTTTTTCTCCACACAACCGATTCCCCAGGCAGCAGAGATGACAGTTCCCAGGAACCATAAGCCCCTTGAGCATGTTTACCTAACTCAAAGTGCACTTTATAACATTATATCACCTTCAACCCACTCTGCAATTTTACATGCTGGGATTTGAAATAGGTACAAGCACTGGTTGTGCTGTATGTCTTACAGAGAGCTTGGAAATGTGTTTTTAATTGTGAATTTATGAGCTGTGGGTGGCAGTTTTACAAGCAGTGTCACTTCAGTCACAGGAGCCAGCAGCAACCAACAATTGATTTTATCAGGTATCAAAGTGCACCCTCACACTCTGAGAAGCAGAGCTTGATGAGGGGTTTTATCTCAAGCTCTGGGCTTTATGGGGAGGGGTTAAGTAGATGGTCACTGTTTCAAGGAGAACTTTAACTTCCAAGTGCTCTCCAATACCCCTCTGCAGGGTCTGGCAGCAGGGACTGAGCTACAGAGCCACGTGAGCAGTGGAGCTGGTTCACATGGGAACGTCCCCATTCTGCAAGAAGTGAGTATTAAGAAAACAACCAAAAAATTACCCCTGCAAACACCACTGTTGTGATTTTGAACCCAAAATAGCAATCTGGTGTTTCCCATAGAAGGGACCCTCCGTGACTCGTTGTGAGCAGCCCCACTGACCATTTCCTATTTTTCTTCCTTGTAGGCGGGTGTTTGAGCAGCTCTGGCTCCTGAATTGAAGGAAGTGTTTTCCTGAAATGCAGACAGAAATGCTCCTGGGTTTTCTGGCTCAGGAAATCAGTCCTCAAATCTGAGGCTGACTTTGGAGCCACAGACAACAGCAGCCCCCACCAGGCTGGTGGGAAGCCAGTGAGTCCAGCTCTGCCAGAAGTGAGAAATCCCATTTCTCCTGCTTTGCAGACTTCGTGTCCTTGGCATGTTTTTGCTTCACGGGCTTTGTCAGAAGATGCACAACCAGGCTGCCCCTTCCTTTCAAAAGAAGGCGCCATGACTGAAATCTAGGCAAAAAAATACCTGGCATTTTATATTATCATAAATACAGATATTATTTAGGCATCCTAAGATCTTCCTTGAAATTAAAGCAAATGTATATTTATTTCAAAAGCGCTTTGCACCGTCATGTTTCTGCTTGAAAATAAAAAGGTTGTACCTCTCTCAGTGTGGCATCAGTTTCTTCTGAGATGTATAACTTAAACATTTTGAAATTAAGTGCAAGCCTTTAATGCCATAATTTCTTAGTATCACTGCCACGACTGTTTAGACATAAAAGCCATTTGATTACAGCTTTATGTTAAATGAGGAACCATAATTAATATGATCATGTTTAATTTCTTCCTTAGTGAACAGAATGATGGAATAATTTCTCCAGAGAAAACAGAGTTTCCTCGAATGAGCAAATGACAAGGTTTTAAAAATAATTTAGCTATTGGAAAGAGAAGTTTTGGCATTAGATAGGATCGATGCAGGAGATAAAATGCAGAATGCCCTGCTTGAGATTTGGAGAGAGAATCCCAGGGAGCTTCATTTCATGCCTGCAGCATCTCCCCTCCCTGGTGTTGTCTTTTAATTCCAGCCAACATCGCAGCCCCATGGAGCCACTTGCTCACTCCCCCAGTGCGAGGGGTGAGAGAAAAGTGAGAAAACTCATGGATTGAGATAAAGGCAGTTAAATACAGGAAGCAAAAGCCACGCATGCAAGCAAAACAAAACAAGGAATTCATTCCCCACTTGCCATGGGCGGGCAGATGTCCAGCCCTCCTTAGGACAGCAGAACTCCATCACATCTAACAGTGGCTGGGGAAGACAAACACTCCAAATGTTCCCCTTTCCCTCTTCTCCTCCCAGCTCCGTGTGCTGAGCATGAGGCCACAGGGGCTGGGACATCCCTGGAGTCAGCTGGGACCAGCTGTCCCACCTGTGTCCCCTTCCCATGCCTTAGCACCCCCAGCCTCCTCCCTGGTAGGAACAGAAGAGTCCTTGACATGGTGCAAGCCCTGCTCAGCAGGAACTAAAACATCCCTGTGTTATCAATGCTGTGTTCAGCACAAACCCAAAACAGGCCCACACCAGCTACTGTGAAGGACATTAACACTGTCCCAGCCCAAACAAGGACACCCAGGTGCAGGTGGAGCAGCAGGATTTTCCTGAGTTGTCTCTTTTCAGTGCCATTTCATGGAAAATACAGAATGAAAAGCCTTTGATTGTCAGAGCTCCACAAAATGTGCTCGGTTTTTCACTGCTTTCTCCCATTTTTGTCTAAACTACATTCCCTAGCCATTTTGGGAAGTAGAACATGTGTAGAGAAGCAGCAATGACTTTGCTGTTGTACCCAGCCCCTCAGTGACTCTTTCCAAAGGTGCTCATAAAGGCTTATAAACCTAATAGCCTCTGCACACAGATATTTTACATTGAAAACAGGTAGTTTTGGATTAAATATAAGGAATAAAGTGTCCAAGGCCAGGTTGGATGAGGCTTGGAGGAGCCTGGGACAGTGGAAGGTGTCTCTGCCCATGGCAGGGGTGGAATGAGATGATTTCTAAGGTCCCTTCTAACCCAAACCATTCCATGGCTGTGTGATTTTCACCCAGCTCTAAGTTCCTGCACATCCTCACAGGTGGGGGGGATGCTCTGGAGAGGTGCCCTGGTACCTTTATAGTTTGCTCTTGCCCAAAGCAGGGTTTGGTGCCCCATGCCAGCTGCCCTGCTGTGAGTGCAGCAGCACCTGCAGCTGGCACTGCCGGCTGTCCCTGCAGCGCCCTGGTGCATCCCACAGGGATCACCATCCCAGCAATGACACCTCATCCCTTTATCTTCTGTACAGCACATTGTGCCATCAAGTCCCTGAGACTGGGAGCATTTATCTTCTCCTGGTGGAAATCCAGCACGAATGACTTCAGCAGGAGCAGAATGATGCAGCTGGAATATGCTTTATCCACACCCTGGCATGATGTGTCTCAGCCTTGTTCACACGCTGCTCTTCACCTCACATCCCAAATTTTTGGTGTAACAGAAATACATTTGTACTTTTTCCTTCCACATGGCTGCATGCTGACACCCACATGTCCAAGGCCACTATTACCCTTGTGGTTCAGGAATACAGCTGAGTGTCAGGAGGGTGTTGAAACACCCTTGTGCTCTAGAATACGACCTTCAAATTATTTGCTTAAACTTCTGAATGCAGAGGGAGGAGAGTGTATGTCAAGCTCTCTGTTCATGCAGGGCTGAAAGAAGAAATAAGTGCTTATTTCTGCCTGCAGTTCTTCCCTGAGACATTCCCCAGGAATACTTCGATATTAAGTAACCCTCCCAGATTTCTGGTGACATTATTAGGATAACGGTCAATAAGTTGCACAGGGAAAGGAGGAAAAGTGATCAACAGAGATGTCAATTTTAACACTAGCAGGACAAAAGAGAACAAATGTTTACTGAGCAGAAAGATTAAGACCCTAAGAGGGAAAGGGGGAGAAGGAAAAACTTGAAGCCTTCAAAGAAAGAATTATAGAGAATATTTGATGCTGTTTTTTCAGGCTTGCAGAACAAGCCAAACACATTTTCACCTGCTGGCTCAGATTTGACTTTTGATTCCCAATGATATAATGTGTTTTGCAGCCCGCGCTTTAAGCAGGGTCTGAAGGTAAAAGGATCCAGGGGCCATTGTATTGTCAGGGAGAGGAATGTGGTTTTGTGATAGAGGTGGGAATTTGCAGCAGGTCAGGTCTGGGCTGCTGAGGGATTAGGTCACTATCAGCTCTCAATGCTGCCTTAAGGCAAATTGAATTTTTCACAGAGGAGTGAAAGATTAAGAAAGAAAGAAAGGAAAGAAAAAAAAAAAAAAAACAATAAACCCAATTCTGTAACTTAACTAATCACCTGCCACTAAATAAGTCACCATGAACTATTCACCACCTCCACTCTGCTTTATACCTTACTGCAGTAATTACATGGCACATTTGGTTGGAGAATTTCTAATCCCTGCAGAATAAAAGGGATCCTGCCCAGCTATGCCTGGGCTGTGCTGGTGGGTGCATTTGAGTGTTTGGTGGCGGGCTCAGCGAGTGGGTGAGGTGTGGGCAGGCAGGAGATGAGCTCAGAGGGCTGGGGATAACGAGTGTGGAGGATGTCCAGCTGGGAATCAGCTTTGTCTCACAGGGGTTTGATTCGCAGCTGTGTGGTTTCAGAAATTTCGGGTCTGTCGGTTTGCATTGATGGCTGCTGCTGGAGAGGAGGCAAACAGGAGCTGCTTCCTCCAAAATAGGTACTGGGGCTCTGTGGCCCTTTGCTTTTCCTTCTGCAGTAGAGTAACCCCAATAATATCCCACCTTAGGTGCTCCCAAGGAGTCCTGCAATTCCTCTTGGACCCCTGGCTCAAAACCCTGTGTGGCTTTGTGGGATGGGTGGGTGCTGGGGATGGGATTGGAATGCTGCTTTTGTAGGACAGGGGTCTCTGGGCTGTCTCCTGCTGAGCAGAGCTCCTTGCAGAAACCCTGCAGTGGTCACTGACATCCTTTGCTCTGCTTAAAGGAGGTTCACTCGAGGCAGAAGAGACAGGTTTTCACACAGTGAACAGGGAAGAAAGCTGTAGAAATATCTAAACGAATGTTTTCCTAAATCTTGAATTAAGAGAGGCTTAATGATGGCTCTGAGACCGTGTTTCCTACTGCTGCCCCTCGAAGAAGAGCTCCCTGGAGAAGAAGAGAGGGGAAGCATCTCACCAGGGCTCATCAGCATCAGGACTGTTTCCCCATTTCTCCACTGGCTGAAAATAATCTGTAGCATGGATTATGCTTTGCTTCTCCTGCCCCTGGGGTTGTGGACTCTCTCTGCCAGAACCCTTCCCACACTCCTGCCCCAGCTGTGCATGGCCCTGCAGAGAAACAGAATCTCTTGCAACACCTTTGGCAGCACTGCTGAGGGCAGGATCAGTGCCAGGAGTCAGGGACCTGTCCCCAGCGGTGCTGTGGCTGTGCTCAGGCTGGCCTGAAGTGAAGGATTCAGGCTGAGCAAGTTCAGCCAGCTGTGCCAGCAGCTCTCTGTGGTCCTGCTGGCTCTGCTGGGGACTCGCTGAGCTGCAGCCTGGCAGGGCAGTGCCACCACTGAAGGGATGGGGCTGTCACCGGGGTGATGAAAGGGGGATGCTGCAGAGGACACAAGTGAACTGTTTGAGTTATTCTTCTGCTCGTGATGCTCTGTTGGTGCTGCTGTGTCTGATCCTGGGTGGTTTTGGTGACACTCCTGCTTGATGACTGTGGAAGGCATCGCTTGGTTGGACTTCGAGGGGAAATGAGTGATTCCCTCAGTGCAGAACAGGTCAGAGGGATGTTGGCTGAGCTCTCGAGGGCTTAGTGCTGCTGAGGATTCATTATGTCATGTGCAGTGCCAGAGCCCTGGGAACCTGAACAGGAGTGGTTTGGGTTATTTTTAAATCCCCAGCAAATGGAGGTGTCCAGCAGCTCTGGGGGAGGTGGTCAGAGGGCAAATGAGGGACAAATGGTGCCGGCCAGGTACACACCTCCAGTGAGCCTGCACCTGGGATTTCTGGCTGTTCCTGCAGCCCCTCCGGCCAGGGGAAGGGTTCATGCCTGTCCACAGGTCATTTAAGAGCTCTTGGAGATCTCTAATTTGGGTGTCCCCCAGGCCATGGGAGAGCCCAAGCAAACCACACCGACTTTTCCCCTCCAGTGCTGCTGTGTGCCTGTGCTGAGCAGAGGCAGCGAAAGCATCAGCTTTCCAGTAACAAGGAATTTATAGCAACCCATTAACTCTGTTAATTCATGTCTTGAGAAATGAAAGGAGCTGCCTGCATGAATTAGCAGAAGGAAGCAGGAGAGGATTTTTCTCTACCCATTCCTCCCCCTACATGGGAATTGACAGTGGTGCACCTCAGTCCCACGGTCCTCGTGCTTCCAGAAGGGCACTGCAACATCTCCCACCTCCAGCTGGGCTCTGCCAGGCAGCTCCCAGGGCTCTTCCATGGACTGGGGGATGATGCTGCCAAATCAGGAGGTGTGCCAAAGCCTGGCCTCCAAAGTGAGCCTCAACATCTGTGTGCTCATGAGAGCTGCCAACTGATTTTTTATTTTTTTTTTTCTTTTTTAAAGAAGTCAGACCTGAAACTTCACTTATACTCCATGGGGATATCTATGTTTATATAGGCATACACACCTGACTGAAGACTTAAAGCCTACCAGCCACAGGAAAAGGCAAGGTTTTGCCCCTTGCTCAGCAGAATTACTATTTCAGGCATCATGAGGTGATTTGTGAGGGACCAGCCTGATAACAAGGCAAAGCTTCTGTTGATATCTGTGGGAGCAGACTCAAACCAATATTCACTGCTTTTGGAAACCTTTCTTTTTCCTACGGTATTTCAGGTTTAGATTTGTTTTTTTGTTTTTTTTTTGCCACTGTTTCATGGTCAGGAATACCTCCTTGATACAAGGTACAGGTATTTTAACATCAGCCTGCTCTAGACCTGGTATTAAAATTACCTCTTAGAGTGTGATTTAAGGCACAGCCAAGAAAATAACTTTTAGTGCAAATACTCACTGCAGCTGTGAGGCTTAATAGACATAAATGTGTGTTTCTGGTGACTTCACTGATGCCTCATGCCCCATATGCTTCTAAAACACCATTACCAAGAAAATTTAAGATCTTGCCAAAGAAGCTTAGCCACAGCATTTTGTGTTACATGTTATTTAGTGTCCTGAAGTGCTGAGTAGGGCTTTCTGAGGAAGGGCTGGGTAGTTTATTCCCACACCTGAAGGCTTTGGTGGCTGTTTCGAGAGCCTTCCTCCCAAGCTGACAGATGCAGAGGTCTGCTGGCCTAAGGCAGAGCAGGAATCTCCCATTTTAACCATTGCCAGTGCCCCTTGGGAATTATTTAGCATGGATGCTAAACATCTTCCCAAACCACGGAACAGCTTGTCCATCTCCAGCCTGGTGTAAGCCAGCCATGGAAAAAGACATTCCAAATTCTCCCTGCACTCTAATCTGCAGAATTGTATTTCTCTTACGAGTATAAAAATACTGTAATTCTTTAAGAAATTAAGACTACTGAGATTAACCATCAAAAATCCTCCCTTTTTTCCTTCTCCTCCAGAATAATCCTTCTCAAAATCCTTAGGAAATGAGTGGGGTTTGGTCTGCAGAGCACTGGGGCAGCCAGGTACTGCTGTGAGCTGACCCCCTACTTTTGGGGTCTGTTCAGTGCCACCAGTCCCCAGCTCAAGTTCTGCTGGTAACCAGCACTGAGTCATTACCCTATTAATTCTGCTGAGCCTTCCAAAGTGCTCATTTCAAACATCAGGGCTTTATGTCTTCACCTGTGGGTGGAATTAAAAAAAAACATAATTAATGCTAAGCAGTTACCAACATTTAGAATTGTCTTGTGTGCTTTGCAATAACTTTACCCAGTGTCTTTTTACATTTCTGGGATGCCATCTTCCTTTCTGCAGTTGTGTTTTCCTGGCAACTCGAGCAGTGTGGGAGCCCTGTGCTTGTTCTGGCTACTGAGTCAACACTGCTAATGCTTTCAGACTGAAAGAAATGCTCTTTATGTCATGTGAGTGGCAATGAGTCCTTTTTGATAACTCCATCCCCAGTGCTGTGAGTTTTTGACCATCCTGTCACCTTCAGAAGAGCTGAATACCTGCATGGTTAAACGTGGTTATCGTTAAACAAGCAGCATCCATTGAAGAGTTGATAAGAACTTGAAGTGACCCCTCTGCACTCTGCCTGCTCCAGCACTAAATCTTCTAATGGGAACTAGAAATTAACAGTTTTATTTCTTATACAATGGAGAAGTATGTGAGCAAAACTCATCTGTAAAACAACCATCATCTTGCTCTTTGTTCCTTTTTCTTTTCTTAGTATTTTTTTTCCTGGAAGTTCATCCTTGTGTCAAAAAATACCAGCCAAACGCTGTGGGACAGTAATGGCCATGATCAGACAATGTGGTACAACTGTGAACCAGATTTTGAATAAGCACTCAGAGCAGGAAACTTCCAATTAATGTTGATTAGAAACAATTTCCCTTGTTTTAAATGCTACAGGACAGTGTATGTTGTCATCATCACTTTTCTCGTTGCAGTTGTTGTATTGATTTTTTTTTTTTTTTTCCTACTCATTGGAAAAAATGGTCTTTCATTTGTTGTGTAACAAGAGCTACTTAGCTGGAATACATGTGAAAGCAATTAGAAACATCTTGACCTGCAATAGAGGCAGAGCCATACCCAAATGAACTGCTGAAAGCACAGAGAAAGGGGAAAAAACATTTATCTGCTTTGTTCAAAGTGAGAAAATCTGTGGGGTTGCAAAATAAAACCCAAGTTTGGGACAGGAGCGACTTGTGTGTTCCCATAACCAGGGAACAGGGCTTGTTCTGTGTGTTCTACCCTGTTAGGTTGTCTTGATACATCATTAAACCAGGTCTCAATAGCCTCAGGGGGGAAAAAAGAATTCTGATGTTGCGTTTAGTGCTGTGTGCGTTGTGTAATACTGAATATTCAATTAAGGCTGGATACCTTAACCTTGAGTCTGTGTTTCTAATGTCAGGGAAACTTTGATAAAGGGCTGAGTTTTTGCTGCCTCCTGATGTGTCTTCTGGTGTTGCTTAGTTCTCATTCTCACTGTTCTTAAATGCTGATTATTTAAATGATAATTTATGGATTTAAAGAGCAAAGGAATTCTGTCCCTTTTTGGAAACACTGGGCATGGGTGACAGGCTGGGCTCTGAAAACATAACTCAGGTTATTTGAATGCTGCTGCAGCAGAGTCTTGTGTTTGCACAGCATCATCCCTGTCAGGGCAGCTGACCAGTAAAGCCATCCTCCCTATGGAGGAGAGAGTCCCAAACATGGAATATCTGTGTTTAAATCCCTGTAAACCAGCCCCCGCCTCTCACAGCTGTAAATCCAAGCTGTAGCTTTCCTTCCTCAGACCCTGCTAAAACTAACAGAGGGACTTTCATCAGCTGTAGAAACTAGATCAGGCTCTGAAAGATGGACAAAGGCTTCTGACACTCCTGCTGAGGCTTTGATGCCTTCAGCTATCAAGTGTGTTCTGTGCAGAGCATCATGAAAGATGCATGGGCTGTCAGGATCATTTCCCGCTGGGGCAGCGCTGCCCGGGCACGGAGCAGCAGCTCCAGCATTCTCAGTCTCCTCGTGCTCCTTGGCTTCACAGATGGTCGAGTCCTGCTGAACCTGGGGCAGCTCTGAAGTTGCTGCTGGCGCCAGCTGTCTGATGGGAGGGCTTGCTCAGAGTCAGGGAGGGCCATGGCAGAATTTTGTGGGCTCACTCTGGGGTGCTGGTCCAGGGGACAAAGGGTGTGGTCACTCCTGGGAGTGGAGCAGGACCTGAGTGAAGGCACCAGAGCCATGGGAATGGTTGGAGAGAAATTCCTGTAAATAAACCCACCTGAAACCTGGGAGATGAAGCCCCTCAGACAGCAGAACCAGGGGACTGCAAGACACAGCATGGCTGGTTCATCTCAAGGGTTAAGCGCCAGAACAAGCCAAAGGCTTGGGGTTATGATTCCAGAAATGCGCTTGCAGTGTTTCTGTTCCAAAGGGTTCTGAGGCCAAGTTTCTCTCTGAGCTTGGATTAAAAAATACATTGTGCAGTTGTGTATCTAAACAGAAATGCCAGGCACACCCTTAAACCCTTCAGCTTGTCAGACACCTGAATGCCACAGGGTATTTTGTGGCTAAATGTTCTGTGTGCTTACTGCAAACCAGATTATTGGACAATATTTGCTTAAACTGGGGAGAAAGCTCACAGATGATGACAAAGCACTGATGAGTTTCAAGTCCAGTGCACAGGAGATATTTTAATTAATTCCAATCAATGGCTGTCTAATAGAAGATGGAAGGCCCTTTAATGGGACCAGCGTGTGAGAGTTGTGTAGAAAATGTCATGGTTTTCCTCTGCTAGTGTCCTGACCTTCCCCCTAAACCACAGTCCTCTGTAAAAGTGACATTTGCTTTCAAAACCAGTGTTACTGTTTGTATTTACCACTACACTTAACACTGCTGTGCTCCTGTGATCAAGAGGTATGTTGTTGGGCTGGGACTTTTTTTAAAAAAGCAGAGGTTAGAGAAGTGTCTGGTGCTGCAGGTGTTTCTGAGGGGGCTGTAGACCCCATTTTGCTGATGCACCAAACCTGGTAGCACAGCTCTGCTCTGGATTTCTGTGTGAGTCTCTGCTTTCTCTGCCCATAGTTCCCAGCCTGGAAAAGAGGAGCATGGCAATTATTTTCCAAATTTCCATCAGCTTTCTGAGCTACAGGTGAAGGCCCATCCCTGTTCCACAAGTGAATTATGGGCTGGGTGTCTTTTTCAAGGCCAGGAACTGAGAAATTCAAGGACACTGTCAGGAGTGATATTTGCAAATAAAATAGAATTGTCTTATCTAAATGCTAAACCATCCTCCAGTAGCCCAGTGCTGAGATGTTTTCAGAGCATCCTGCTTTGCCTGATGTGACATTTTCTTCCTAAAACCCTTCATCACTGACACCAGAGCTGTTCAGAAATGCTGGATTTCAGGTAGCCAGAGGGTCTTGCTTCTGTTTGACTCTTTTTGGAGACTGTTTTTTGAGATTCCCCTCCTCATGAGTAGCTGTGACTTCTAAACTCCCTGAGACAGCATCTATTGCTATTGTGTCAGTGCAGGGAGCTCATGCAGTACCAGCAGAGCGTTGTGCTTTTAGGATTTGGTCTCCAAGTTGTATCTGGCCCTTAAAACCTCTTGCCCTCAAAGCTCCTCACAGACATAAACATAAACCAGCTCACTGCTGACCTTCAAAGTCTCCAGCCAGGTGCAAGGTTTGCACCTTGAGATGATCTTTGTGATTAATCTGCCCAAAGTGCTGGGAAGAAGGTAAGTAACAGGTATTAAATGCCATGTGAGAGTGGGAGAAAAGAAACAAGCTCTAGTAGTGCAAAAGGTTTGCAGCTCCCAAACCAGACAGAAACCAGGTATTTCTTTCTCTCCCATGGACAGAAACAAAGGCTGGGCTGTCTGTGGGGTCTTCCCCAGGAACTTCTGGAGATGGCATCCACCCCACGTGTTGCTCTGCTCTCCTTCAGCAGGAGGGAGGCTGCAGCAGGGACTTGAGGCACTAGAAAAGAGGTAGGGATTAGTGGTGAGGTTAAAGACACTGCTCCTGCATGTCTGCTGCTGCTCGGGAGGACTCTGCTCCACTGCAGCGCAATTCTGCTTGTCACTGCAGCGCCTGTGCCGAGCTGGGGGGAGGAAACCACCCCCAGAGCAATCCCCTCAAAGCAAAACCCACAAGATTTCAGGCCAGGCACTCGAGTGACCCCATGGAAGTGCTCACCTGGCAGCAGGGGGCTGGCTCTGAGTCCAGGCATGCCCACAAGGTGGGGCAGACGGTGCCCATCCTTCAGCCGGAGGATGAGGAGGAGCAGGCTGCTCATAACCAGGGTAGAGTTTCACCCTGGGCAAGCAGCCAGCCCCAGCCACAGGGATTTTGACTTGTAACCTTGCAAGCCGTGGATCTTGGCCCACCAGCCTGTAATATTTCTTTCCTGTCAAGGCTTGAAATCCTTCACAGGTCAGCCTGGTCCTGGTTCTTTGTGCCTTTAGAGAGGTTTCCTCTCCAGATCTGCTCCTGCCTTTTGTGTCTGCAGGTGGCCCTGCTGGGAGAGTCCTGGAAGGCAGCACTGCAGCTTTCTTTGCTTTGGGTGAGTGCTGGGGCTGGCACTCAGTGTTCTGCCGGGAGGGAGTTGGCCTTTGTGCCTCAGAGGAGGAGGAGTGAGTGGCAGCCGGTGATAAGGGCGTGTTGTACAAATATTGGGGATTGATCAATTAATATTTTTTCTTCTTTGGGTCTGTTTATTAGGTACAAATTGCTGCTGGCGCCAGTCCCAAGTGCTAATTCTTCTACAGTGGTGAGGGTACACTTGGAGAGCTTGTTGGATGGTTGGGAACTCCTTGTGCATTTCACTGCCCAGTTTAGTGTGGGTTTTCCTGGTGCAGGCAGAGTGATGTCCTCAAGGTCACAGCCCCTCATGCCCACCTTTGCAAAGATTTTTAGTGATTTGATGCTGGAGCATGAAATATCAGTTACTGTTGACTTTTCTTGCTGCAGCACTTTTAAATTCAGCTGTACCAGATCCGTGCACCCTCTTTTTGCATCCTAGTTTATCCTTCAGCTGATCTTTGATATTCTCTCCTGACTTTCTACTGAAAGCAGCATGAATATCCCAGCTCTACTCCTCTGTCTCTTTTAGTCCCACAATTCTGCTGCCACTTTCCTTTGGTGCCCTCTCTTCCCTTACTGATTTCCTTCCTCTAATTTTCCTTTTGAAGTCAGTCCCTGGTTATTTCACGTGTAAGACATTTGAGAGCCTTCCCATGAAATAAGCACTTTCTAAGCCCTTGAACCTGTTGTTTGTTGGTTGATTTTACGGAGAATAACAAATGTCTGTTTCTCACTCGTGTATCTTTCTCTACCATAGTGTTTCACCACTGGCAACCACCTGGTCTGAGTCTCATTTCCTTTTCTTGTCCCTTGCTGTTGCCTTCTAGAGAACCCACACCCCACAGCTGAATCCCTCCTCCCCTCCCACCACCCCACAGTTCCCCTTGTGCTGCACCACTGATTTCCTCCCACTATCTCTGTCCAAAACCTGCCCTCACCTGCGAGTTTGCTCATTCCCTTCTGTTTCCCCATCTCCATCTTACCCATTTTCCTTCCCACCATCCCCCCAGTGCTTCCCATGCCTCCCTTGCCCAGTTGGCTTCACCTCCTGCACCAGGCGAGCCCCAGTGCTCAGAGCAGCCCATGTCCACCAGCTGTGACCAACTTCTGCCTTCATTTGCTGTCTCATGGCTTGTCTCTCCTCCCTAGCCCTCCTGTGCTGCCAGACTGTGCCCATGGGCATTCCCAGAGGTGTTTGGCTGTGCAGGCATGGAGAGGACGCGCTCCCCTGCTCTGCAGAGGCTCTCGCTCCTTTGCAGCGGGTTTAAGTAAGGACAGGGTCTGCTCACTTGCCCTCAGACTGCATCTCTGCGCTGCAATAAAATACACCAGGAGACCTTGAAACATCATGAAAGGAAAACTTTGCCAGAGCGCTAAAACTGCGGAGTTTGGAAGCTCAGATTGAAGAGGGGAAAGGGAAACACAGCAGCACCTTTGGTCCTGTGCCGGGTGCAGCCCACCTACGCTGAGCTGTGACTTTGACAAGCTGACACCAGCACTGCATGGCAAAGCAGCAACCACACGTGCCCTGCATGCCTGCAGAAGCAGGGCAGGAGTTTTGCTGTCACTTCTTCACTTTAAACTCCCAGCAGAGACCAAGGCAGCTCCTTCTGTGCGTCCAAGCCACGGGGACTGCTCAGTGCCCTTCAGCCACTGCAGCTTTTTACCTGTTTGTTTAATCCACAAGGCTCGTCTGACTGCTCAGTAACTTAGGTATTATAAAGGCACAAGAGAAAAATCCCCTTCTTAGGCCAGGGTGAAACCTTTCCAGCAAATAGTGGGTTTCCTAAAGAGAGGAATTCGAGGAACCAAAATTACCTGTGAAATCGGATTGAATGCAGAATGAGGAAGGGGAATCTAGGAACTGGGTCTTTGAAAACGCTGGGTGCTTTAGTAGCGATTTTCATGAAAGTTCACCTTTGATTTGTCTTTTTTTTTATTAACCTAGGTTTCTGCAAAATTTTACTTGTACTGGAGAAAAAAAAATAAAGAAAACTTGATGCAGTGAATATTGACTGTATTAGAAAACAAACACTGTATTTCTCTTCTAACTCCAAATCCTGGTATTGGCAACCGAAGCAAAGGCTTTGATTTGCCAGCAAAAAGGAGGATGATGCAGATGCCTGCGGGCTCTGAGATGAGCTCAGCCCTCCCTCTGCCCTGAAGGTCTCCACCTTCCCCAGTCCCGGGCCCTGGGCACTGCGAGAACCTGCTGAGGTTGGAGCTGTCCTTATCTTCCCAATCACGAAGTTGATATCCAAATTTGAACAGAAAACGAGGTGGGGGGGGGGG
>VZTX01011138.1:3376-14616 GCA_013400915.1 Pardalotus punctatus
TTTTATTTTATTTTATTTTATTTTATTTTATTTTATTTTATCCTGTTCTCCAATGGTTTCCCAGGGGCTGGGGAAAACCCTCCTCTTGTATTCAGGTTTTGCGCAAAAATTCCACAAATTCTTTCAAAACTCCCCAACTTTCTCAGCTTCCCTGCAATCTCGGGGCTTCACCGTCCTCCAAAACCTGTGGAATGAGCAGCATTTCCTGGTGTTGAAATGCTGATGTAACAGGGTGGTGAATCAGTGGGGATCTTTCTGCCTGAACCATATTGTATCACTGTTAGTGCTGAAATTTTGCTATTTTAATCCACAAAGCCCCACACAATCCAGCCGGAGTAAATGGCGAGTAAGTCCGCCGTATCCAATTTCAAATCTAGGAACTGGTGAGAACTGTATTAATGCAAAACTATTCTGGTTCATGGGACCCTGCTCCAAACAGACTGGATGCCATGCAGTAATCCAAGCGGTGTGTAACATTATAAAGTGTATAAATAGCCCTTGCTGGGTGTGTCAGAGGGGCAGGGGGAATTACAGCAGCCGTGTTTGCCTTGGAAAGATGAGCTGAAACCAGCGATGGGCCTGGGGCTTGAATTCATGCTCAGTCCTGGTTCCTGCCATGTTACAGACACTAAAACAGGTTGGCTTTGCTTAATACCTTCAGCCTGCCCTGCCTTTTCCAGGTCTGTAAGTAACACTCATCAAACCGGGGTGCTGGTCCCTAACTGCCAGTCCCCTTCCCTGCCACCGCCTCACCAAGGATGGGTTTGGCTTCTCCAAAGTCAGAGCTGCCTGCTGCCTTGAACCCAACTCCTCAGCCAGCAGCATCCTCATGTTCTCCCAGCTTCTCCAAGAAAAAGCTGACGCAGCTGCAGATTGAGGGGCAGAGGCCACGGAGCCACCAAAACAAGGACAAACGAGTCCCTAGATGCCATGGCATGACGTGGGGAGATCCTTGGAAGTGACAGGGGAGTGCATCACCCCCCAGGTTATGGCAGTCTGGCCACCAAGGGCCACCAGTCCCTGCTCAGATCCCTGAGCCCCCCTCCTCCAGGGTGAATGAACTCCAGGGCTGGAGTTTGGAGCGGACACTATGTCCACATTCTTCAGCCCAGGGCCGGGAATGTCAGCTCCTGTCCCGACGCCAGGGGCTTGCATTCCTCCCCGATGCTGCTCCCAAAAAATGCCAGCCCAGAGGGTGCCAGGGAGAGGGTGCCGCTCGCTCCGGGGGGATGAGGGGGGACGTGCTAAGCCTGCAGAAAAGCCTTTGCCGAGCTGGCAGAGCCGGGCAGGGGTTCGCACATGTGTGCTGCTGTGTGTTTACTAAACACTGCTCCCGGCGAGAGGGAATGGCTGGAATTCACCCCCTCGCTCCCCACCAGACCCCAAGGACATGCAGGCGGACCAGGGGAATTCGCTCCTCCAGCCTGTTGCCATGGCTGCATATTTCAGACTCAAGCAGCAAAAAAAATAAAAGAAAACCAAAACATTTCAATGGGAGGGAAGAAAAATAGGAGGGGGAAAAATGCAGAAGAGTAATGAGAAGCACGAGCGAGTCCAAGAAATGTATTAGATCATCCTTAGAAACTGGTGTCTGAGGAGTTCTCCGTAGCTCAGGCTGTTCCAATATTTACTGTGTGTTATTTAAACCATGACTCCTGGCACCAGCTGGGGCTCTGCAGCACCGTGTGCTGCTCGGGAACGTTGTTAAAAGCTGGTCCCGGGCTCCAGGAGATCTTGAGAGGGGCTGGAAGCAAAACATCCCTGCTGGCTGTGGAAGGCAGCCTGCTCCAGATGAGCTGCTGGCAGGATAGCAGCAAGGCTGTATCCTGAGAGCAGCACCCGGTGCGGAGCTGGCAAACAGCAGTGTGGGATATAAACTCATAAGTTATAGGATCAAATCCTTGGAGAGGCTGAGCAAGGACAGGCCAGGGCTGGCCCCAGCGTGAGAATGGAGCAGAGCCGAGCAGGACTCCCTGAGCAAGGGTGAGAGGCACACCTGCAGGCAGGAAGGTGTCCTGGCTCCTCTGATCCTGGAGGGATTTGTTGCTATCGGTGCACTGAGTATTTAAAGTCACTCCGTGGGAGCTTTTGACGAGCAGGTTTTGGCACATGGATTGCTCCCTGTGCTTCGTGTCCGTGACACTCTGGAAAAGAATCCCTCTCCTGTGCAGAGGCAGTGCACAGCATCAGGAGCCTGGAGTTCCCGCTCTGGCCAGGGTGATGCAAGTCTGGCTCACGTATCCCTGTGGTACCCATTGGGGTTCGCAGGGGAGCCACAGGCATGCCAGAATCCAGCTGGATTTAAAACCCTGCAATGATCAGGCACCTTCGGCTCTCATATCTCCTGGAGGAATCTGGATCTGCAGCAATGTTTGCTCTCTCCTGGGATTCCCACTGTTAATTACATGATATGGAATGATGGTGCCACGCTCCCTGCTCCATGCCAGGAGTGCCAGGGCTGGCTGACGACATGCAAGAGCTGGTCTGGAGCTGGATGCGAACAGGAACAATTTCCCAAGGGATGAAATCAAAGAATTAGGAAGGGATGTTAAAGATCATCTAGCTTCACCCCCTGCCATGGGCAGGGACACCTTCCACTAGCCCAGGGTGCTCCAAGCCCCATCCAGCCTGGCCTTGGACATTTTCAGGGAGCCAGGGGCAGCCACAGCTTCTCTGGGCACCCTGTGCCTCACCACCCTCACACGGAAGAATTCCTTCCCAATATCCCATCTAACCCCGCAGCCCTCAGCCGTTCCCCCTTGTTCTGTCCCTCCATGCTCTTGTTCCAGGTCCCTCCGCAGCCCTCCCGGTGCCCCTTTAGCACAGGAAGGTGCCCGAGGGGATCCCGGCTCCGTCCCTTCCCGGGATGCAGCCCCGGGCTGGTTCCTCTCCCGCGCCGACAGCGGCACCTGGCGGCCCGAGCCGGCTCTGCACCCCGCGGGCCCCGCGCATCCCGGGAAGGGAACGGAGCTGGGAAGGAGCTGGAGACCCAGGAGCGGCTGAGGGAGCTGGGAAACGGCTCAGCCTGGAGAAAAGGAGGCTATGGGGGGATCTTCTGACTCGGCACAACTTCTGACAGGAGGAGGCATCCAGGGGAGGTTGCGCTCTGGTCCCAGGGAGCAAGGGACAGGATGAGAGGAAACAGCCTTGAGTTGTCGCAGGGGAAGTTTAGATTGGATAGGAAGGAAAATTTCTTCATGGAAAGGGTTGTCCAGCCCTGGCACAGCTGCCCAGGGCAATGGTGCAGTCCCCATCCCTGCAGGGATTTAACAGCCATGTGGATGTGGCACTTGGGGACATGGGTTAGTGGTGGCCTTGGCAGTGCTGGGGGAACAGTTGGACTCCATGGTCTTAGAGGAGTTTTCCGACCTAAATGATCCTGTGATTCCATCTTTATATTGCATTTAGTCACCCATTCCCCATGCTGGAGTGTGGCAGAGATGTTTTCCAGCCAAGGGCTTTTCCCCATGATTCATTAAGGAACATTTCTCCCTGGCTGGTTTCATTCTTCTCACAATAACGAGTCTACAATGACAACCCCATTGCATGTTCAGGACAAAGCTTACAAATGAGGGATAGGGAATCTGTTGCCCTCTCCAGGAGGGATTATGAACACGTGCAGTGAGATGCCAATATCACCAAGCTAAAAGCAGTTTTGAAAATGAAATGCATGGCTGTAAACTGTCCACACAGCTTTCACCCCATAAAAACGCCTGTGGATGGTATTCCAAGACCTGCCTTTTGCTTTTCATGGTGTCCAAGAGATGTTAAGCAGCAGAAAGTTCCTTTCCAGCTAACCTAACCCTCACCCCTGCCCCATGAGGAGATGCCTCCAGTAGGAAATAGGAGATGGAATTAATTGCTGTGACCGATCAGTGTCCAGCCCTGTCACCCACAGCTCAGAAAAATGCTGAAATAAGACCTGTGGAAGTGGTTCAAGGTCAGGCTTCCGCTTTACAGGGAAAACCCAAGGAAATGCAGCTTATTTTGCTCATGCAAGAGAAACAGCTGAGCACAGTGATCACAAAGCAAGAAAATTCCCAAGGATTTTTGCCACAATGGTGGCAAAGTTTTAATCAGCTGGTGAAAGTGTGTGAGGATCCTGCAGCTGTCATCCAAGCCAGAGAGAGACCTGGCCCATGGAAGTTCCTGTTTCTAGGATTCCTTCTCACTGTCTCTGGGGCTTTAAAAGATTTCCCAGCACAGAAATCCACGTGGGAATACTGGATGTTTTACAAGAAGCATTTTAAAATGTTTTGGATTTTCTGAAAGAAAGACTTTTCATTGAATTTCGGGTATCCAGGGCTTCATGTGGTGGGAGTTGCTGGAGAGTGAATGGTCTGGCCGGGATTCTGAAATCCCCCAGGAATGGCTGGATGGGAGGAGGACAGGTTGCCTTTCCAAAGCTTTTTTCCGGACTCTTCCCTCAATTTCAAGATGAGGATCTATGAAAACACAGCAGCCCTGACAGAACAGAATAGAGCCAGAGGCACAAAGCATTTTAATGAGGCAAAAACATCCTGCTAACTCTTTTGGTTTATTGGTGTTGAGCCTGTTCCAAGCCCAAAGAAAAGGACTCTGAATCTATTAAAATAGTTGGCTTGTGGGATCTGCAACGTAAGCATGATTAAAATCCATCTATTTTTATCTATGTGAGAATATATCAGCCACAGGAATCTATTTCTTCAGAAGCAAAATGTATTTGTCTTCAGTGCAGGTGTCCAGGTGAGCTCAGGGTGTAAGAACATTGCCCAGTGCTGGGAAGAGACAGATACCTGGGTCTGCTGCTCCCCAGCCCCTCGGCTGGCTGGTGCTGGTGACATTCCAAGAATTGTGATGCCACTTGGACAGAAAATGGGAGACAAGAGCTAGATCCCTGCAACCTGAAGAAATTCAGGCTTGCTGCTGCCCACAGCAATCTAAACCCTGAGAGGAGTGGGAGAGTCCTGCTCTTTCCTGCTTCCAGCTTTGATGGATCCAGGGGCTCCACAACCTCTTCTGTGGAGAGTGTGGGGTTTGTTCAGTACTTCTTTCTGCTTCTCATTTATCCCAGGGAAAATGGGGATTTTAATACTTTCTCAGAAAGAAAGTCACATAAATATTTTCTGCTTCCTGAACAAATGCTCCAATTGTGCTTTTGTAAAAGAGGGATGGGATACAGTGACTCCTACAATTAATTATCTCCATTCCTGTATTGTGTGTGGGCTCTGAAAAACCCTGGTAAACCATAAACCAGCTCCAACTGCCAGAGCACAGGGAAACACTTGCATAAGTGACCTGTAAAACACAACCACATCAGTTTATAACTGCTGCTCTGCTGGCTTCCCAAGGGAAAAGGGGAAGGCATGGAGAGGACTGAGCTCTCTGAGGATGGGATGCTGTGCTTGGAGACATGAACTGATTTCCAGTGAAAGGTCTGTTGTTTGAGCAGAGACATAATAAAAGCTCTGGAGGCATGTACTGAAGGCTCATTTGCACTGAAAGCCAGTGAAAGGCCAAGCAGGAGCAGGTTCAGGTGCCTGCTTGCCTTCTCCCTCCAACAGATAGTTATCCAATTTTCCCTCAGTTTTCCCCTGAAAATGGTTTCATTTGTAATTTTCTGTCCTGATACCAACTCTCACCTGAGCATCAAGCTCTGATTGAGCGCAGAACAAATTGTAACAGCATTACAAGCCTTGTTGTGCAACATCCATGGCCCCAAATCCTGGCATTCCCTGGCAAGGAAAATGCTCCCTATGACACACACGCCAGCCAGCAACCCCTGAGTGTCCTGGGGAGGGAAGAGGTGAGACAGCCAGCCCCCAAACACAAACAATTTATTTCATATTTAGCAATATCATGGCATGCACCCTCCCCTTATAAGGCAAACACAGGAATGGCATGTGCCTTCCCAACCACATGCTGAAATCATATTCCAAGGCTCTGCTCTCCTCCAGCCTCCCTTGCTTAATGCCACAGCAGCTCCAGCCAGCTTCATGTTCCCAGGATGTTTTTTCCATTAAATGCTCCATTTCCAGGAACTTGTTCACGCATTTCCCTCTGCTGCTGTGTGAGTGAATTTTCCTTTCTGTATATCCCAGCCCGAGCACTCCAACTCTGCGTGGATGGAGCAGCCAGCCCTTCCTTCTCCAGGATAGCTTTATGCACCTGTGCGCCCAGTTAGGAAATAAACAAATGAAAAATAGAAATCTGATGCAAAGGGGAGCAGGTTGGAAGCCTGAGGGTTTTCATCTTTGCTTCAGTGCTATTCCAGAAACAGGGGACACCAGTCTTCTCAGTGTCTCCTGTTTATGGTTGATGAAACAGGACAAAAAGGGTTTGTGGGAAGGTCTGTACATTTTAAACTTTGAAATTTCAGCTCTTCCCTCCCCCGGAAGACTCTATGGGTCAGTGCTGATTTGACTGAAGCCATCTGTCTATTTATATGACTCAATATGTTGTCCATTCCCTCATTCTCATTTCTCCTCCTTGGGCTTTGAAAAAACGGATGGCAAATTTGGAGATGTGGGAGAAAACGAGCAGCAAGCCTCCAGTTTGTTCCACCCACATGAGAAAAGAGAACTGGAAACCCTGGGGCACCTTGCTCTGTGAAAGACAGAAGTGGGAAACCCCTCAGGAAACGGCAGGAGGTGAAGCAGAGCAAATGAATGGGTTTATCCCTACTCAGCAGTGCATGGATGCATCCCTGCCCATGGAAAGGGTAAATAAATACTGAATAAAGGGGAATGCTAAATAATAAAGGGATCAATCAATACTAAATAGCTTAGGAAACCTGGTGTTTGCTCAGGCTCAGCTGTGCCATCTTTTCCTAGGTCTCCTAAATCTGAAGCCTCTCTTGCCCATCCACGAGCAAAGCCAAAGCTCCAGAGCATTTTTGCAGAGAAGCCTTGTGGGCAGAGGTCCTTGTGCAAACGAAGAGCGAAGATTCCTGGGCCACGGAACCAAGGTGCAGTTGTGTTGGAAGCCATCCAAACACTGAGGTCACCTGGTACTTGTAAAGGAGAGAAGCTGTTTGAAGGGAAAAATGTTGGAAGACTGATTGGAAGAGGCAGAAGGACTTCATTCCTGTGTCTGTGTGAAGGGGCCAGCTCTCCTCTCTAGGGAATGCTGCACAGTCACTTCCAATCGTAAAGAGGAGGTGGGAAAAGCCATCCCGTATTGCAGCGGCATGTGTGAGCGAGTCTGGACACAGAGCAGTCATTCCCAAAGCCCCGTCTCCCATCTCCCAGCACCCACGGAAACATCCCTATATCATGTGTCTTCCATGAGGCCCTCACGTATCAAATTCCCATCAGTGCCATTAATTGTCAGCTATTTGCTTTTACAGATTTGTTTTACATCCAGAAATGAATCCCAGCTCTTCCAGCCTCTCGGGAGCTGCTGGTGGTGAATGCTGATACAATCAGGCTGGGAGCACACGCAGTGATGCATCCCGGTGCCTATCCAAGCAAAACTTTTCCATGCAAGCGCTGTGAGTTCACAGCTATTGCTAGCAGCTTGCCATGGACAGATTTTGTGTATCCTCTTGCAATATAATCTTCCCCAGAATGGTTTTGAAAGACCGTGAACTTGATCCTGCCAAAAATAGTCTGCGCAGCCAAAAAAAATCAACACAAGATCTTCAGTGTTTGAGCTGGCCCATGAGCTGCATTTTTCACCTTTTTCCGATGAGATGTTTCTTGACATCCATGAAACCTTCATTTGGCTTCTAATACCCCCAATTATCCTTGCAGCCTGCATTTTAAGTACAACATCAGAGTCTGGCAACCAATTAACTTCATGGGCAAGGGGGGCCCAGCCAGTCCTGTAGCCCTGTCAATGGCCGTGCGCAGGCTGGCAGCTGCAGCCCAAGAATGTGTTTATTTGTGTTTGGTTTATGTGGTTTTGGTGACCTTTTGTTAAAATCAGCCAGTGGCTTCCAGGAGGCAAAGTTACATACTCACTGAAAAGAAATGCAGGGAAATAATCCCGCACGGGCCCTTCTGCTGAACGTCACATTTGTGCTGAATATCGTGTCCCTGTGCCCAAGGCAGGGGTGGCTGAGGTTAAGGTTAAAGTCATGTTATCCATGGTGGCTGCATGGATATTGTCCCCTCAATCCTCGTGAAGTTCAGCCCAGAAATAAGTTTGGGGAAAATGGGGCACAGTGGAAAACAGAAAATAGACCCCATGCTGGGGTTCCTGTGGGTCCTGCCACCATTACAGGGTGTTACAGCTGAGAAGCGTTTGTGTTTTTCTGTCTCTTCTTCCAACTCTTCAACAAACTCAGGCAAAAAAAGAGCTGTTTGTCTCCTGCCTGGTGCCTACACCACGTTTTTGACCTTGCTGGGCTCATCCAGCCTCCAGAGAGTAGCAGCAATTTCTGCTGTTCCTTCACGCTCACTGTGAGTGAAACAGGGATCTCTCCAAGAGATAAACCCATGCCAACACTCGGGTTGCTTTGGCAGCATTTTCCCACATAAGCTGGCTGCTCATATCACCAGAAAAGGGCATCAAAATTTCGCTTGCTCTCTGGCTGATGAACCTCAGTCTTGGTTTTGATCACATCAGACAGCACACGCTTTCTGTCTGTCCTCGAGTCCCTAAGCGAGGTGCATCAGAAACCCCGCGGAGCCTGGGATTTAGGCTACGTCGGCAGGGCAAATAAACACAGATGCCCAGGCGCCGGGTTTCCAGGCCGAGGAAATGGCCTGTGGAGAAGCTGTGGTGTGGAGGGCTCTCTCTCAGCAACCAGCACTGTGCAGCCTGGGCCACATCCCCCAGCTACAGACCTGCATGGAATTTCCAGCTCCATTCCAGTTTGGTATTTTATTTTTTTTACACCTCACGCTGTTTAAGTAAGTGATGGTTATTGTGGGGAGAAGTGAGAGCAATTTCTCTTTCACCGCAGCGATTACAAGAGCAGAACTTCCTACACACTTTTCACTCTCATGATTAAGAGCTGAAAGACTCACTGATTAAAGCCCTCCGTGGCCAATTAGTCTGCAGTATTCTCCTGTCACGGTGTCCCACAGGACAAAATTCTTTGGGGCAGGTCAGGAAGGAGCGTAGAATTCAAAGCCATTAAGGGATTTAATGGTCATAAATGAATATTGTGATGCTTCTGCTGAAAATCTCAACCAAGCAGGCAGCTCCCAGCAATGGATTTGCTAAGAGTGAAGCTGTGGTTGCTCTTCAGAGAATCCAGAGAGATTCCCTGGAGAGATTCCAGGAGAATGGAGAGCAGCCAGGTGTGACAGCAGGTGACAATGGAGGTGGCTCTTCAGCCCAGACAAGTGAGGAATGAGGCATGTTTAGGTCAGTTACAGCTCAGAACAACAAAATCTCCTTCCTAAGCCAATTGGAACAGAGGTTTTGTGTTTCAGGGGAAAGGTGGACACCTTGAAAAAGGGTTTTGTACCAAACTACCACAGAAATCTTACTTTTGAAATTCTGCACAGCAGAGGATTTTGGGAAAAGGTCAGGAATGTTTGTATAGGAGACTCAAAGCCTCACACTGGAATTTAATGTTGTTTGCATCGTTGGACTTGATTATTATTGCATTCTTTTAAAATATATCAGCTGTCAAGCAGCCCTGCTGCTGGCATTCCATACTGTAACAGAACAGGAGACATGTTTACAGTTTGGATTTTACTTCAGGATCATTACAGGCAGCAATGGCTTGGCTGGAGTTGAAATCACCATTCTCTGTGGGCCAAAGGCCCTTTGTTACAGTGAAATGAAATGCTGCTGCTGCTTCTTAGCTCTGAAAAGACTGTAAGATAAAAAAGCAGATTAAAACATTAAATATAACATCAATATGTTTTATATACTTATAAAAAGTGCATTTAAAAAAAACTTATTTTCTAGTTTTTAAAAAAATGACCAAAAAAGGAAATTCTCTTAAACTAAAACACTGGAATTCCAGCAGTATTTCCAGTCGGGAAAGCTTGTGAGCAGCGTGCTGGGTTTTGGGTAGCAGGGGAGCAATAGGAGGGGCTTCTTTGAGAAGCTGCCAGAAGCTTCCCCTGTGTCTGATGGAACTGATGCCAGCCAGCTCCAAAACAGACTTCTCATTATCCTACCAATCTGATTGGTAATAAATTCCATACATTTCCCCAAATCGAGTCTGTTTTGCCCATGACAGTAATTGCTGAGTGGTCTCTCCCTGTCTTTATCTCAACTTATGAGCATTATATTTTCTCTCTCCTGTCCAGCTGAGGAGGGTAGCGGTGGAACAGCTTCGGCAGCCACCAACTGCCCCACAGTCTGCCACTCTGGGATTTTCTTTTTTCTGGGATATTTTGGCAGAGCTTTTCCAGTCATGTGGCCGTGACCCTCTGGCCCATCCTGGATGGATGGCCAGGGCAGGCTAGGAGGGTTTTGGGGTGGAGGCAATGACAGCTAAGGGGGAGCACGGCGATGTGCAGGGTGTAAGGGTGAGCACGAGGTGATTCAGTAGGTGACCTCCAGGATGGGGTCAGAGGCCGTAAGGAACCTGGAAAAGGCTCTGGAGGTGCTGGTCAACAGTGGCTGGACATGAGCCAGGTGCGCCCAGGTGGGCAAGAGGCCGAAGAGTCCTGCAGGCCCAGGGCAGTGACTGTCCCTCTGTGCTGGGCACTGTGAGGCCCCTCGAGCGCTGTGTCCAGGGTTGGGCCCTCACAACCAGAAGGACATTGAGGGGCTGGAGGTGTCCAGGGAAGGGAACAGAGCTGGGAAGGGGCTGGAGCACCAGGAGCAGCTGAGGGAGCTGGGAAAGGGCTCAGCCTGGAGCAAAGGGGGCTCAGGGGGGACCTTGTGGCTCTGCACAGCTCCTGACAGGAGGGGACAGCCGGGGGGGTCGGGCTCTGCTCCCAGGGCACAGGGACAGGAGGAGAGGGAACGGCCTCAGGCTGGGCCAGGGGAGGCTCAGGTTCGACATCATGGAAAGGGTGGCCAGGCCTTGGCAGGGGCTGCCCAGGGAGGTTTGGAGTCCCCATCCCTGGTGGTGTCCAAGGAACGCCTGGACGTGGCACTCAGTGCTCTGGGCTGGGGACAAGGTGGGGATCGACCAGAGGTACGACTCGATGTCTTCGAGGTCTTCTCCGACGTCAGAGATGTTGCGACTCCGCGGCCGGCAGGACGCAGGGGCCCGGGATGCGCTCCCTCCTCCTCTTCCTCCCGGCGCCGGGCGGGATGCGGGAAGAGGCGGGAAGAGCCGTGAGGGGGATCCCGCCCCCCCGGCCGCGCTGAGGGGGCGCCCGCGGCGGCGGGAGCGGCGC
>VZTX01011140.1:0-13782 GCA_013400915.1 Pardalotus punctatus
AATGGTTGGGCTGGATGATCTTACAGGGATTTTTCAGTCCAAGGAGTTCTAAAGGGTCTTTGTGTGAGACTCATTTTCCTGTACCTATTACAGTGTACGTACCTTCTTTGTATTATGTGTTTTGTAGGTTGGAACTGCAACACCTCACTTAAACCTGGAGCCATGGGTAGAACTTACTTTGTTGAGGAAGGTATCGGGCAGTACCTGACAGAGCTCAGCACAAAGGTGAAGCCATATGCCACTGGCCTGTTGATAGGGCAGGTGAGTGCGGAATGTCTTTCCATTCCTTCCTGTGAATTGGAGAAACCCCTGTTCATCAGTCTCAAGGTGTGTTTGCTTCTGCTGTTGCTTTGGAAAGTGTTCCCCACAACGGGACTATGTCATTCGGGCTGTGCGAACCCCTCCGAAGGAGCAGCAGCAGGAGGAGACTGTGGGCCCTCCCAAGCTGGCAGCCCTGGATGAGGAGTGGATCACCACACATGCCAGTCAGGTGAGGATTCTCCCTGGAAGGCCTCAAAAGGGTGGGAGGAACAGAGGGGAAATAAGATGGACACAAATATCTCAGCACTTGTGTCATCTCAAGCCTTTTTCTCAAAGTGGAAGCACTCTGGGCACAGGTATTTTAAAGCAGAAATCTGATTGTTTTCAGGTTTTTTGATGAAAGGACACTTGATATTACTAAAGGGAGAGCACTTGCAGGATGTGTTTGTGCATGAAAAGGGTCCTTTAAGTGAAAACCAGTCTCCCTTAGTTCATTTGTGCTCTTGGTGCAGACTTGCCTCATTAGTGGTTTTTGAGATCTCAAGTTCTGTGGTGGCTAGATGATTGTTTCCTGCTAATAAATGTTCATTTTCATTTCCAAGGTGTCCAGAATGCTCCCTGGAGGGCTGCTGGTTCTCGGTGTGTTTATGATTGTAACTCCAGAGCTGGCAAAAGACAGTCAGAACGCTCTGCGCAAGGTGAGCGCAGCTCCTGCTGGAGGGACAGCAGCATCTTCAGCTGTGTGTCTGAGGACTTTTCTGTCATTGACTTGATTATAATGGAGTTGTTTTTTTGCTTTTGTTACTTTGATGTGAAACCTCAGAAATCCGTGTCCTGTGGGACACTATTTGTTCACCTCCTGTCTGTTGCTGTAATAGCAGATCTGAATTTCTGTTTACTGAGTTTGTCTGTATTTACTGAACATGGACATTCTGGGTTTGGGAAAACATCTTCAAGTGTATCTTAAGCTAAATCCTTGTGGCACAAGTGCTGCTGATGTTAACATGTTAGCTTCCCTTGTCTGAATGAATAACTCAGTTTAGAGGTGTTTACAGTAGTGAAAAATCCATAATTCTTATTCCTTTAAAAGAACCATCTTGTCTAGACCTTGTGCATTTGACTTCTGTGTGTGGTGTTAAATTTAAAACATACTCAGAACTGTCTGATAGACTTAAAATGCATTTTCATTACAGTATTGGGACATCTACTGTCACGATTTCTGTTTTAAAGATGTAGGTTCATGTGACCATTTTTGTGAGGTAATCATGATGAGTGATTTAAACATGAGCAGGCTGGGAAGACTGAGATCCAAGAGTCAGTTTTGGCAGTTCAGGGCAATTGCATCTCTGTTGTGTTTAGTGAAACTAGTAGCTGGCTAAAAAAGCTGAGCTGCCTCCAGGTGATCAGTGATTGCTGGATTAAAAATGTGGGGCTTTTTTTTTTTTTTAATTTTATAATTAGTAGCTATTTTACACAGCTGTCTTTTCTAATCCTCAGCTGACAGACATAAAGGTATTTCTGTAAGGACAAAAGTGTATGGGTTGGACGTGTGAATGGGTGCTGCTCAGTTTGGTTTATCAGGGAGCTGAATTGAGATTTCACAAGCTCACTTTGGGGAAGGTGCCTCTGAATCCCTGTTGAATATTCTTTTAACATGACATTTGGATGACGTGTGAGCTGTGTTTCTGGCTTATACATAATTTTGATATCACTTGGACTTAAAACTTTAGTACAAGACTATTTTCCAGGAATTATAATGCATATTTTTGTGGGAAGAGCCATAATATTTTTTTGGTCTTTAGCTAATCTTCTCAGTGGAAAAGTCCTTGAGTAGAAGAAGGCTCTGGAAACCTACTGAGGAGGAGGTCTCAGACAGAGCGGCTCTTCAAATCTGTTCTGCTACAAAAAAGTATCCTTTATGAGCAAGGCTTATTGACTGAGGCTGCTACCTCTGACCTCTTTTATCCAGTTATTGCTGAATAAATGAGAATTTGGGAGGAAGAAACAGTTTAAGTTCAGGTGGACATGGATAAGTTGAAATGATGAAGTTTTCTGATTAGTCATGGTTAAGGCTGTTGAACCGCTTGTCCTTGCAAAATTTTAGCTATTTCTTATGAGGTTTGTCTTTGTGGTGGCATCAAGTTACACCTTTCCCAGTCAGTGATGATTTGCATAAATTGAAGAAAACATCTAAATTACTGTTTGGCTTCTTGACTTGCTGTTAGCAATGGTGCTTGCAGGGAATTGGGGGAGCAGCAGGCATGTGGAACCAGTACTGACGCTGTAGCAGAATGTGGGGGGCTGTTGGTAGTGACATAACATGAGGAGAGTTAATTAATCTAGTTAATTAACCTAGTTGATTCTGTGACAGAGATGAGAACAAATTACAAATTGGTGCCTTGGTGATCAATACATATTGATCATAATTTCTTTGTAAGAGATGGCACAGCATCACTGTGGTCGTTGGAGTTTACAGGCAAACGTTTTCCCACTTTTTCATGCTGATGAAAGGTGAGAACTTGCTCCAGAGCATAAATTAGCTCTACAAGGAAGTTTAGTAAAGGACAAAGGTAATTGTGAATTGTTCTTAGTTATTCTCTTGCTCTTCACTGGATCTTTTTCTTTAAGTAACACAGAGTAGTTTGCCGAACCTACGACGTGCAAGACCCAAAGGTAAGGTTGTCTGCTGTGCCACAGGCAGCTTGTAATGCATGGCAAATAATGCTAAAAACCAAAAAAGCCTCAATACAGTGCTTTGTATAGATGCTTTATGGCTTTTCTTTTCTGCTCTCAGAGTTCAGCTAAACCAGCAGATTGGAAATACCAGAGTGCTCTGACTGCTTCCTGGTTAGCTTTGGGCTGCACAGTAAATGTGAACATCCACATTCCACTTCTTGCTACTTCCCCAAACCATGACCTGGAGAAGAATACCAAGGTAACTCAACTGCCTGCACCAGTTCCCACACACCAGTAATGGCACTCGTTTCTTTGCTGGAAATTATACAGAGAGAAGGATTGGAATAGTGCAGGAAAGGAGTAGGACTAATTAGTGGAGAATGCTTAGCAATTATTCCTTTTTTAAATGTAACTTCTGCTGTGCTCAGTGAGAAGTTTCCTTTGTTCAAAATTATATAATAATTGTCATGAGTATCCCAGGTAACATCTCTGGTACCTCACCCAGTGAAAGGCAACGCCCAGTTAGGGGGTGCTTTTGGTATGAATTGACTTTCAGTGGGCTGCAAACCCCTCTGTAACCCCAAATCCCTGGAGTGGCACTTCAGTGTTTTGCAGTGCTTTGTAGCAATTTGGCTTTGGCTGGGTGCCTGGTGCCCACTAAAGCTGCTCTGTGCTCCCTTTCCCCGTGGGGCAGGGGAGAGAATGAGAGGGGGAGCAGCCAGTGGGTGAGATAAGGGGTTTTATTGCAGTGAGGGGAAGGAAATAACCTGAGGAGAAACAAGTCAGTCTCTACTTCCTCAGCAGGTAATGGCTGGACACCTGGGCAGCAGGGCTGCAGCACATGTGATGGCTCCTCCGGGAGGCAGACATTGAGGAGTCACACACGCCCCCCTTCCTCCTCTCTCCCTTAGCTTTTCTATCCGAGCTGACGTCACACGGTGTGGAATGTCCCTTTGGCTGATGTGGGGCAGCTGGCCTGGCTGTGTCCCCTGCCAGGACCTTGCCCACTCCCACCCCTTTGATGGGGGAGGGAATGTCAGAGGGACAGCGCTGCTCAGCAGTAGCCAAAACACTGCTGTTATCAGCACCCTTGCAGCTACTAATGCAAAGCACAGCGCTGGGAGGGCTGTGAGCTCTGCCTCAGTCAGACCCAATACATGCTTGTTTCTTAGCTTGTTCTGAATGTAGTCCATTGAAGGTTTAACTTTGGAAAAATATATAGACAGGTTCTTCAGAGACTTTAAAACTCTCTCAGAGTAACTATTAAAACACATATTTCTGTAATTTTCAGCACGATACTGTCCAACCCTTTAGTGAAATTCTCTTTCCTCTTACAATTTTATTTTTACTTGTTTTAAAGAATGGGTTAAACCGGTGGTCAAAACAGATAGAAGACAGTGTTTTTCTGATCAATGGCCAAGTTAAAGACGAGGATACAGAACTGCTGGAAGGGCAGGTGAGTACCAAACGAGAAGGAGCTGAGCTCTAAGAGATGTGGTGGGAACCTCTGTGTGACAAAGCACTGCCTGAGAGCTCTCCTGTGCGGTGTTTGTTGATCCGGTTGGGCTGTTGGAGGTAACCAGTGCCCAGAACTGCTCTCAGCTTCATTCCTGCAGATTGCCTCTCCCTCCTCGGGTGGTGGGAGGGCACTAATTATGTGTGAAGTGACCGAAATGTGGCTGTTAGGAGCAGAGTGAGGTGTGAAGGCGGGTGATGACATTTCAAAGACCTGCATCTGTCGCTTCATTTGGCTGATGCATTCATCTCTCCTTTCAGTTTTGTGGTTCTATTCTCGTGGCTGGTTTCTCAGTGCTGTTTTTCTCTCTTAAAGGCCATAAACTAGGGCACACTTGTGCCACAGTGAGGAGACTGCTTCAGGGACCTTTTTTTTCCTGTTTCATGACACACAGAATTTTTTTCCCCTCAGAAAAGGTTCAGAGGAGCTACTCAGCCCAGCGCTCAGTTTTCTGATGTCAAGGTTCTGACACAGCTGGTAAGTGTTTAGTGGTTTGCAATGTATGAGCTTGCTTTTATGTTATAAAATAGAGTAAAAAATGAAACAACAAAGTTCTGAATTATTGTCTAGGAAATTCAGTTTACTTATTCCTAAGACTTTTTCCTGCATGGATATTGAATGTGAAACTCAACAAGACAGATCTGCATATTTTGTGCCTTTAGAAACTCTTGTGGTGTGATAACCACATTGTCCCTGAATTGTACAGTATAGCTGAAAGATTGGAAAACGGGCTTTGGAAAAGAAGTCCTGTGACTAATTCCTTTGGTAGCAGGATACCTGCAGGTACCTGTGTACATGGATTTCAAGGTATTGAAACTTGCTTCTGAAGTTCAGAGTCACCACCACACTTTAACTTGCCCTGGCTGGCTTGGACATTCACTGGGATGCTTTTGTCGGGAGCTCAGGTGCCAGCTCTGGATTAAGGCGCAGATCCTGTGAGCTGAATCATCATCTGGGGCCGCTGGCTCTGTGTCAGGAGTTTCCTCTACCAGAGTTGTGAAGAACCCTGAATTTGGTGCCCCTTCAGTCTGGGTCCTGAATTCCAGATGCGTCCAGGCGTTGTTTCATAGCCTCCTGTGTTTTGTCAGATCGTCCCTGCATTCTCAGACTTATGTTCAGCAAAACTAGGAATGTATCCAATGCCATTTTAAAGACTCCATGAGTATCTCAGCTTCTTGTGTTGTTACTGTGTGTTGTACCGAGGTTGACTGCTGCAGGGAGAGGAAAGCTCTTTATTTTGGCAGTAGTTTGTGCAGTTGGTGTGGAAGTTTTTCATCCCTGTGTTTCCAGGCGTTGTCCCATAGTGCTTCACACACGCACTCATTGTTGTGGTGATTAGACAGAGGATTTCTAGGCAACGATTTGATGCAGCTCTCAGTGTGACCACGTGTGTAATTTGGTACTGACTGATGGGATGACTCCCAGCACACCCTGGGTTACACTGACTGTATAGTAAACATGAAAACTTCATGGTTTCAAAAAAGATTTATGTAGTTGCAATACTGTTACTTTCCACAAGCCTGGAAAGTTTTAAAATCTCATAGACACGAGCATTTGAAACATCTGGAGAAGCAAAAGCATTTTCCATGATGGAAAAGAGATTTTCAGTCTTACCTAACCAAATGAAAAAATAAAATAAAATTAGTTATAAATGCTGAGGGAAACAGGTTGTGTGTAAGCAGCTGCTGTTGATTTGCTGGTTCTGGTGACTCTGAGATAAAAGTGGGATGTGTTTGTTCCTCAGTGCCAGGGCTCGAGCGCCAGGTCCACGGCCACGGTGCAGGTGTGCAGTGGCTCCATAAACCTGCGGGGAGCTGTGAAGTGCAGGGCCTACATCCATAACAACAAGCCCAGGGTTAAAGAGGCCATCCAGGTACTGCTAGTCCACCAGAAACCTAAAATACATGGAACTTGCCATATGGGTTTTTCTTTGACAAAATGCTCTAAGCTGGGGTCAAAGTGTCAGACAGAAACCATCCATGTGGGCTTAGTTTGTTTTTCTCTTCTAGAGAGGGTGGGTGCTCTGGGGAATCTTTGCACAAATTGGCAAAGGGATTAAGCTCTGAAAAATTCTCTTAAAATTAAGAAAAAGTTGCAGACAGTATTTTTCTATTTGTGGAGGTAAAATTCAGATTTATTTGCTCGGTAATTTATTTTTTTCCCTTACTGAGTCAATGCCTCATGATTATTTTTGTTTGGCTTTAATGGTAAATATCTAGAAGTTGTCAGTTCTTATCCTAAAAATCATAAGACTTTCCTCAGCTTTTTATTTTTATTTTGTGGTTTTCCTTCTTGATACCAATTCTTTTGATGTTAGTTTCTCCTTATTAATAAATCATTATTTATTAATAAAAAATTCACACTAGTTTTTCTTTTCTGGGAAAAAAACTATCCTTTCATCATGGGTTAAATGTATGGGGCTTCTTTGGTTATTTCTTCCTGGTTAAAAGCTTTGCAAATGGCTTTTAAATTGCTGATGATTTCTGTGTGTCCTTGCAGGCTTTGAAAAGAGACATAATAAACACATTGAGTGACCGATGTGAAATACTGTTTGAAGATCTGATTTTAAATGAAGGGCCTCAGAAAAAAAGTAAGAAATTAAATAAATAAAAAAAAGCCGTGAGCTTATATTTGCAGTAAATTTTGGTTGTAGAAAATTCTGCTGTAGTGAAGTTCCAGTATGGCTAGAGCAGAATAAAAAGTAAAACATATAGTTGCTGCTTGGCAGCCTTGACTTTTTCTTAGATCTGGAGGTTTTTTGTCAAGTTTATGTCCCTTGGCTTGAGAGCTTTCACACCATGTTTGTGTTTAGTTCCTGTGATCACAAAATGCAATTCCAGCTCCATCCTTACCCATCAGAGATTTTGTGATTTTTGTTTTTCTTAACTTCTGTAATTGAAATTCCTGTCTCTGAAGTTCCAGCTATACCTTGCACATTTTAAATTTTCATTTTTATTTTTTTTTAATCCCTGTATGGTATTCCTATTAATATTGAAGCGTGTTAAGACTTTATAGAGGCCAGATCTCTGCGCTCGTGCTGGGGACTCTTTAAACTTCTTTAAGTCAGTGCAGTGGTGTCGTTGTCTTGTGTTTAAACAAAAAAGGAGTTAATTGTCAAACCGATGGGAGTATCTTGGGTGGGGAGCGCCTTTCCCATGCACGAAGTTCTGAGTCCCCTCTCTAGATGGCAGCCGAACGTCGTGGCTCTGGTGTGGCGCCTCTGCAGTCCCTTGTGGTGCTGAAATCCCTGGAGGCTCTCCCGGAGCCCTCCTGCGAGTCATTCCAAACAGAAAAAAAGCTCTGCTTAGCGTTTTGTGCTCTGGTCTGGAGCTGTCCTGGGTGTTTCTGGAGGCTGATAATGTAAGGACATAAATCCACAGGATGGCAGCCAACTACACCAGGCGTGTCTGAAAACAGGATTTTTACACCGAGACCTTGAGCTCTTCTTTTGCAATGACTTTATCTTATGCTCAGAGATTATGGGGGAATCTTATCATAACTGGCAAGGCTTTGATTGGGATGGTATTTCTCCCTCTTTTCTCTTAGATTTTGAGAGGGAATATCATGTCTTGCCTCAGAGACTGTTTGTCCCAGTTGCTGGATCCAGTGTGATGCTCAGTGATTATAAGTTCGGTGATGAGGCCGCTGGAGAAATCCAGGAACGTTTTGTGGAGATGCTGGATCAGCCTGTGCAAGCTGAAGATATCCACATGGCTGAGGATGTTAGCACAGGTAAATATCTGACAACCAGGGCAGGCTGGGTCAGGGGCTAGGAAAATGCTGACTGATAGCCCAGGCCAGTTTTCTGCTGGTACGGAAATGCCTAAAGTCAACTTACTTCATATCCAACTCCAAGGGTTTATAGCAATTCATTACAGCTTCAATATATTGTGGAAAATGGTCAAGTTTCTTGGAACAGACTTCTTCTCCTCTCAGATATTTTGCTTTTTCAGTGCACCCATCACTGCAGCTCATGAGCTGCAGTAGAAATGTGAAGAGATGGTTAAACAGGGTTTGCATGTGCCACTGTGAATTAGAGGGGATCCTCTAATTAATAAACTCTTAAAATAAACCAACAAATAAACTCTTAAAAAACACCCTGTAAAGCTTTGCTTTTAATATGAGTATATATATTTAGTCTTCTTAGTGCTGAGTAGTTTTGAGACGTTAGAATAAGAAACTGAGTGATTTAGTCAAATCTACTATTTTTTCACTACAGAATTAAAAACACTTTAAATATTCCACTTGCAAGAAGTACTTACAATCTAATGTGTCTTTCAGGAAGTTCTCATGCTAAACCTGATGTCTTAAATACAAAGTACCTTTCTTTGTTCTGAGTGTTTTAAATTATGTGCCAAATGCAGTGCCCAAACATGATTTGTTATTCATCTGGAATGAAAACAAAATTGAGAGCACTTTTCATGTTCTACTGAATGTCTTACAAGTTTATGATCTGATTATGAGACTGCTATATTCCCTTTAGTACAGATATTTTGCTATAATCTGGTTACTGGCTTCCTCTTTCTGAATATTTCTGGTTTATGTCGTTCCATGTTGGGCTTTTTCCCTTGCAATGCTGATTTCAACATAGAATTCAACTGTGACATTGAAATGCATCTAATAATATTTCTGGCAGTCTTATGAGAGAGATTTTTCTCCCCTTTTTTTGCTCCCCCATCAACATGCATATAAGGTGCAGGTTCCAGGTTTATAATTTAAATAAGTAAAAAAATCTGACACTAATTCTCAGCTCAGAACTGTGAACGCTTTTTGACGTTGGATAAAAACTGGGCAATGTAACCATGACTTGCTGGGCAGGGTGAACTGTGAATATTGATATTCTCCTTGACCTGCTTGTTTACTTGGAGGGGTTTTTGGGTTTCCCAGTTTCAGAGCTGACCATAAATTCTTTTTTTTCCAAATGAATCAGCTCCCCCCAGGCTTTAACTAGACCTGTTAGCTGTGAACTGACTCATCACCTTGAGGAGTAAGAGGTGTACAAGGAACCTCAAGGAAAACAGGAAAGCCAATAAAAATCTCTCTGGCATTATTAGAGTAACTTTAATACTCTTAAAACTAATTACCGTTGAGCTTTAAGGAATCCATGTAGCTTAGAGAAGCAAATGAGTATTGTTGTAGCAGTGGAGAGAGGTGTGGGAGGAGAGAGGTGATGATTCAGTTCAGTTTTATTGCTTATGTAAGGCTGGGTGAGCTGCAGGTAGGAAGGAAACACCTTTCCACTCACAGCAGAGCATCCCAAAGATTAATGCCAGCAATAGGTGTGAAGTGATGGCCACAAAATGAGCTTGTGTGTTCCTGTACCCTGCTGCCTGTAGCTTTTTTAAAGAAAAGCAAATTAAAGTAGGTGTGTATTTTCTTTCAAAAACCCCCAAACGCACATATTAAAATAAGTGCATAGGAGAGAGGGAAAAACGTGCAAGGGGATTTTGGGAAAGCCTGGCCTTTTCCTGGTGGCCACCATGAAGTTTGTCTGTGGAATGGGCTCTGTTACTAGCAGTGATATCAATAATGCTATCAGGGCAGCACTGTTCATGCTGATAATTAATGTGGAGGCATCAGTCACCTGTGGTTTATTAAAATCACAAGTTATTTAGACACTTTTATCACACCAGGAAGGTCATTTTAGAAATGAGTTCTATTAAATGCATGCAAAGTGTTCTGCATTCTAAAAAAAACAACCCAACATTGATTACGGAATTTGATTTTTATTGGTGCTGTGGTATGAAGTGTCTAAATATTGCTGTAAATATGTTTTTGTGTTATAATGAGAATTTGTGGTTTCCCTTGTGCAGAGGCTTTTCCAATGCAGCATTTTGACTTGGGAAGCATGTGTTTTTCCTCTAAGCTTACCTCTAATTTTGTTAATAATAGTCAATATTCAGTAATTGGTTTGTAGGGAATTTTGTCATCAGCCTTGCCGTTTGTCACAGTTCCTGTGCTCTGAGAAACCTGCCTTGAATTAACTGGAAATGCTGTGCATAGTGAGGTTCTGGGGAAAGTTTGTAGATAAAAAGAATTCTCTACAATTCAAGAACAGGAACAGGCTTTTGAAATAATTTGGAGATTTGTTGCTCTTCAAAATACGCACTTCAGAGAAAGAGGATCTAATCAGTATAGGCAAAAGATACATTTTTTAAGCAACTTTTAGTCAAAACATGACATTTTGAGGTCAGTTTTATGTGTTTCCTGAGCCTGGCCTCTGCTGCTGTCTCCTACAGTTTTAGTCTCTTGATTCCTTGCACAGCTCTCCAGTGGGGACACCACTGGGTCATGCTTTAAAATTGTTACGTGGAAA
The DNA here is from genome assembly GCA_013400915.1 of Pardalotus punctatus. Classification (NCBI taxonomy): domain Eukaryota; kingdom Metazoa; phylum Chordata; class Aves; order Passeriformes; family Pardalotidae; genus Pardalotus; species Pardalotus punctatus. Next base: position 10,770 of record VZTX01011140.1, read on the forward strand.
ATAGAAAGTAAACCCCGAGCTATTTATACATGAAAGCCTTAAATAGCTCTAGCACTGTAATTTCAAGGTATTTAGTGCTCTAATGCAGGCAGCTGAAAGCTCTGCGTTTCTGATTGGCTTTACTAAATCCCTGCTCCTCCTTGGTGCAGGGGGTGGGCTGTTAAATACCCTGAGTGGATAGACAGAAATAAGATCTCAGCAGTGGTAATCACTTCCCCGTCTTTGTTAGGAAATTGAAGCGTTAAGGATTCGTGCAATTGGTACTGGAAAACATCTGCTGTGAAAACTCGTTTGTGTGATTTGTGCTACAGCTGCTTCACATGCAAATCTTCCAAAATGTGATGGCCTAAAGGCCTGTGGTAAATGAATAGCTCAAGGGTGGTTCTTTTTTCTTTTTCCCTTTGTTTGGTTTTTTTTTTTTCCTCTGAACAAGTGAGGAATGTGCAGCTGCCTTGATGTGCAGCCTCCAAAGGTCCCTTCAGCAAAGGGAGGCACAAAGAAACCTGGGGTTAGAAGGAACAGACCATCCTGCCTGCTCATCAGATGTACAGCAGAAAGGAACCTGCTGGAGCCAGACATCAGAGATGACCCGAGAAATGCAGTTAGATTATCCCGAAGTGGGATGTTTTAAGGAATTTAAAACTCTGGACAGAACGTGGTTCTCCTACTGTGCTACTTAAGATACTTACTAAAAACCTGTATTGCAACAATTAATAACTCTTCTACTCTAGCTGAAGATTTCTGCTTGTATTTTAGGCAGTTGAGGGAGTGTTTTACTTGTCATAGAAAAAATAATGACGTAGCCATGGCCTCATTGAAGAGCAGTGGGATTCAGAGATATTTGATAATTTCTTCTCAAAGAAACACACTTTGCACTGAAATGTCATTATCTTGATTTTACATGTGCGTGCTGCTTGCAAAGAGATCTCCAAGCAATGTTTTGCTTAATGTGTCTGTATATCTGTATGTCTCACTATCCTGTTGAGTTTCCTATCAGACAGGCATTAATTGCTCTGCTGGAGTAAATCCTATACAAATTCAGTGGGTTTAGGAATAAAAAAAAACCATAAAGGTAGGTTCTAAAAGCCTACTTTGGGTACTTTTGTGCAACAGGTCTTGTGCAAGTTTGACTTCAGGAGATTTTGAAGACAATCATCCACATGACTCATGTTATATGACAGAAACGACCTTTCTGATCACGTCTAGATTATCCATTTCCACCAGAGCTAATGATAGAGAAAGTACTCTGTGAATCATTTGCATATGAATCACACAAAGGATGTGCCTTATTACTCAAGTATGTAATTTGTGCTTTATTGCTGATGGACAGCCCCACTGTGGAAATGGGGGATCTGTTTTTATTCAGATCAGTGTCCCATGGCCTTCTAAACCCTGCTATTTGGTCCTGCTGGGGGTTTCCTTGTCTCCTGAACGGTCTGTTAGGCTTGTTCTCTTATCTGAGTCTGCTCATTCCGTTCTTCCCGCACCCATCCAGCTCTCACTGCCCTGCACAAACACTTTCTCCTACTCTGCTTGTGCAGAAGGTGCCTGTGGCCGTAGCTGCTGAATTGTAACCCAAACTTCTGGCAAGCGAAGCCTTAGCAAATTCCTGGCAGCAGGAATGCTGCAAACCAAGGCCTTGGGCCCCCCACCATCCAGCAGCCTTATCACTGAGAGGGGTGTGGTGTGTTCCAGGCTGGCTCAGTGTGGCACAAACAAGTTGGGCTGGACATTTATCCTCTTTTTTTCTCTCCTGCCCCTCTAACAGGTTGGGCATAGCCAAGGGATATGGGAAATATTTGAGGTGGGTTTGGGTCCCATCTGCCTGGAAATAGACTCAAGCTCTCTCACATCCTGGCTGAGCAGACTAAGGATTTAGTAATTCTTCCAAAGAGAAATGAGTCCTCCTTGCCTGATGTGAAAGGGTATTTTTAGGGGATATTCAAACAGAAATTTCTGTGGTTGGAAAAATGCCTTTCTGGCTGCAGGGTAAGGAAGTGCCACCGGGCTCATGCTCTCATTGCAGAGGGATTTGCATGTACCCTGAACTCGGGACAGATGGCTCTGAAAGGAAGCTTTCCTCTTGGAAGGTGCTTCATGGTACAGTTTGGTGGTTCCCTCTCAGGGAAGTCAAATTCTCCCCAGGCTATGCAAAGAGGCTTGGGAACATTACTGTGGAAGCAGGGTGTGGAAAATAAATTTTGGAAGAGGAACTCCTCCCAAAATCGATTTTATCTCCAGTTTTACCCTTCCAGCCATACAGCAGTTCAGCACTGTCCTTTTGCTACTGTACTACTTCTACTGCAATAAACTGATTTTTTTCTACCATAAATACACTTTATAAAGTTGATGTGAAGTTCTTGGCCTTTTGTATTAATTCACTGTAAATCACAGCTGTTGATTTTTCCCTTCTGCCCTTGGTTTCCATGCAGTTGATATTTGTCCAGTGACTGAGGAGAGCCCGGGTGACACACAACAGGCACAGCTGACAAAAGCAACGCTGCTGTTGAAGCTCCAACAAAATATGGGTAAGTTGTTTCCCAGATCTTTGCTATGGCACTCAGAACCTGCAGTGGGCCCTTTTCAGGACTGATAACTCCCACAGCATCCTGATTGTCAGCTCAGGAATTCAGGGAACATCAGCCACAGAACTCTTCTTTCCATTGCAACTTCTCCATGGTGCTCCCTCGTCTGCACTCAATATAGCTCTCTTTGCTGTGGGTCTGCTTGTATTGAAATAGTTACACTTTAGTCAACAAAAAAAGTAACTTTAGTTTTCCATCAATTCTTAGAATTAAAACATGGTAACCAGAAGATTAAATAATAACAGTAAATGTATGTTTGCTTTAAAAATGTTTTCCCTTAAATCATCAGTCAGGAGTTTTGGGGCTTTTTGTGTGTCTCCTCAGCTGCATCAGTAATGAGCATGTTCATAAAAGTAATTTCTGGGGTAGTCCTTTTTGTTTCTCCTCATGTTCATTCCCCCTGACCCACCCTTCCCTCCCTGCCTGTG
>VZTX01011143.1:0-21422 GCA_013400915.1 Pardalotus punctatus
ATACAGAAAAGCCTTCTACCAGTTCTCAAACCAACAGCTGTTAAATCTCCTGCCATATATCCTAAGAGAGTATTTTAATTTTGGCTCAAAAATTCAAAAGAAAAAAACTACTTGGGATAATACAAGTAAATTTAAAAAGGAAATAATTTCATTTTTTAATCACACTAATTGTAAAGCCACAGTTTCTAATTTGTGTCAAGGTTAAATTGTAGCAGCGCTGCATTTTGTCNTCAAGGTTAAATTGTAGCAGTGCTGCATTTTGTCTCTTGAAAAACAGAGCATAGCCCTAATGTACGGATAAGCTTGCATGAGAACATTTTGTATGAAAATGTTTTGTGTATCAATTTTGTATCATAAAAACTAATTTTCACAATGTATAGAATGATCCAGCGGAATAGGAATACTACCTATAAAATACTTCCAACTATGTGTGAATGCGGTCAAGAAAAAACACACGTCCCTGATGACTCCGTTCACATTTATAGCAGGGTGCAAAGTTAATCAATTTTACTGTAAGAGCTGGGAATCCTCTTGAAAGTCGGCTGATTGGCACAAGTTAATACGTGTATCTGTTGAGGATGCCCCTCTATGAAATTTAAAGATAAAAACCCACGGTATGATTCTATAACCAATTTCAGAACATATTGAACCAACATCTAAGAGATACAATATAGTGATATCCCTCACCCACCACCCATTAAAAAACACTAATTCCTGGGGTTCATGGGGTAGGGGCACTGACTAATGAAAATTAAATTGATGATTACAGTTGAATTTATGCTTTGAACTATTGCACACTGTATGATTGCTCATGTCATTGCTTCTACTGTTTCTATCTTTCCTCCTATTACCTTTTTTCACCACCTCCACGGACAACCCCTAAACTGGAGAATATTGCTAGGAAAGAGACATTTATTACAACGTTTGAGTCACAGGGTGGCTGTCAGAGCCTGAAAGAGTTCATGCCTCAAACACTGATAAAAGTTTTGCTCATTATAAAGCAACTACAACCAAAGAAGCCTCCCTGAAGACACCCGACTGGGACTTTGGACTGAAAGCCAAACTGCTGAGATGAGAAAAAGGCAAACCGATTGTTCCATCATCTCAGGATGAAGGAAAGGAATGCATCCACAAGGGCCAAAGGCACCAGCGGCTTTGAGAATCATCCCCGGCTGAGTTTGGGGTGGGGGGAGAGCACAGCTCACAAAATCCAGGTTTACACAGACTTTCCCCCAGCTGAGGGGGGAGGAGGAGGTTTTTGGGTGCATGGAGTAAGCTCTGGTCAGAGGCACTAAACACCCCTCCTCCATGACACAAACTGGCCCAGCTGTGGAACCCCCAACCCCACAGGCCACATGCACAGGACATTCACATGAGGCAGCTGAGGGGGTGTCATCATCCATCAAAGACCCCCCAAAGTGCTCGGCCTCGCACCACAGGACTGCACGTGATGCAAGCAGGGTCACATGCCTGGACATTGCCCCTGGCCTGAGCGTGTAGTGACCCATGGGATCCTGTGCTGCTTGGGGGGACCATCACCACCAAGCAGAGCAGCTGGAGAGGATCAAGGTAACATCGTTGGGATCCACGGATGGTGATATTTTCTTTATTCTGTCTCCGTCCCTCTCTTTCTGTCCCCGCCACCTCTTTTCCTACTTCTCCCTTTCTCTCTTTTCTCTCTCTCTCTCCCATATTTACTATCAATTAAAACCCATACTATTGACTGGCATATGGTCTTGTTTGCACCTTAATTCGTGCAGAGGTATTTCCAAAAGGCCTTAATAATCGGATCGTACCGCTGGTCCCCAGGGAGAGGAAATTAAATTGAACAGCCTGAGTCATAATGGAAGGGAATCATCAACAGTGCTTGTAGTCATCAAACTCCACCCTTTTAGGAGATTCTGGTTCTCCAGGTTTGACTCCGTGCTACAAGTCCTTTAAATCACTTTTCTGAAGAGCTGCTAAACCCTAACATCTGAAGTAAATAACTGTTTTGGTTTTTTTCCCCCCCATTTTTCTTGTTTGAGTAATTCGGTCATTATATCTGAAAGTGATTGTTTCATGCGTGCCAAGAGAGAATAATGAAGACCTTTGATGAATCCAGTGAGTAGCATGTAAATGTGGGGAAGGAATGCAAAGGCAAAGGAATGACCTTTCTGGAACAGAATTTCTCCCTGCTGCCACCGTTTTTTATCTGCATTAAAGTCAGTTTAATGCGTTTAATTTTTCCTGCTTTGTGTATTCTTCAGAGCTTCCTTTTCCTAATAAAATGCACATTTGTCCAAAGGGTTTGCAATCTTCTTTAAATGGGCTACTGTGGGCTTGTTTGTGAGCCAGCCAGGGGCTGCTTGTGTAGAGCTAAACATTTCCTCTTCCCATAGTTTTCAAGGAGTGCTTAGAGCTTATATATTTCATCAGATTGCATCTATATAATGTTGACCTTAATGCTGAGTTATGAATGGTCTGTAGCCACCTCTCCAGCCCCTAAACATTAAGATGAATGGACATTAAAAAGTAAGCGAGTTTTCTTACTCATTAAAGTGGTAATTAAAAAATTAAAAACAAGGATCAAATATGGAAAAAAAATTTCCTTCTCAGGACTGATCCTCACAAGTAAGGGTGGATTGACTTATTCCAGTTAGCAGCTCATGTGGGTGACTGTGGGATGTCACTCTTCAGCCCAGTGAAACTTGACTTTTGTTTCTGTGCAGTGGAAAAAAAAGTCTGCTTTGGCAGCATTTTTGGTGGAATCGGAATAAATGGTTTGAAGGAAAAGCTTTCCCTCCTTGCTGAGCTTCAGTTTGCTTTTAGGTGCAAGTGGCATCAGAGCATGGGGACTGAATTCTCTTTGGAATAAACCAGGCCTGGATTTGGGCTCAGTGACGTCCCCTGACATGGTGTGGGGAAAATTATGGGATAACCCAGGACATCCATACCATCTTCTGTTTTCTTCAATAAATACTTTTTTCCCGTGACAGACAGCAGGTTCAGTAATTCCACATCTGCCTCTGTGGTGCTATGATTCTGCACCATAGGTCTAAGGAATTATGGATGGGATTATCACTGACTTCTTATTAAATTGTGGGAGAGCTGGCAATATAACAATGCAAAGCAGGCTGCTAGGTAAAATAAAAAACAAAATGTGGATCAAAAGAGATGAAATCTGTGGCAAACCCCCTGAATTCCCTCTTGGGAAAATTACAGTTTTCCCAGCCAGAAAATTGCACAAAGTCCTAACAAGGAAATGAGGCAGGTCACATATCTTAGAAATATTGTGGGCAGATACCACTGTTTACATCTGGCTTACAGTTTTGAATTATTTCTGGGACTTTAGAAGAGAGAAACAGAGTTTAAAGAGCGCACCTCCTTTCTGGAATACAACACAGTAAGTCAGAGCTAATTCTGAAATTAATTTCTCAACCATAAAATCACCAGGCAAGGTACTTTCTTAATAGTTCTGTTAAACCTCGTGGGTTTTGTTAAGGCTGTGGGTCTTAAATCTCCTGTCCACAGAAACTCTCTCCTTTCTTGATTCTCTGCTTCTGTAATGTAAGAAAGGAAAAGATAAAGTGACATAGAGGTGCCCATTCATATATTTTTACCCACTGAGTTGCTGACCATTAGAAATGTAATTGCCAAATCATTTTCTGTGCACACTGTGGAGGAAAAATATTGTTTGTGTGGATGGTTGATCAGAACACTTCAGAAGCACAGCACAGAGCCTTTTATAAATGTGAAGGCACTCACCCAAGGCAGAAAGGTCAGGGTATGAGTTAGGGATCCGCTTGTCCAGAACGGGAGGGAATACCATGTATGTGCACATCCTAAATACAGAAATTTCAACGGTTTTCCTCTTTGAGACAGGTACCAGTCACAGACCTAGGTTCATATCGGAAAATATCCACTGACTACTGTTTGAACAAGCAATCATGGGTTAATTCATTAATCAAAGTAACCAAATCTCTGTTGGCAATTTACTGAGTCCCATTTGTTGCCGTCATGGCACATTCAACCACCCTGAGCTAAACAGCGACTTCTTAAGCTCCAGAAAACAACATAACTGAATTACAAAACACCTTGCAGTTACAAGGAATTTATCAAACTCTGTTCCCCCTTATCCTGAGATTTCAGCACTGGCCTTCTTCCAACATTTCCAATTCATGACCACAGTTTTGCCCACTATACCCACTGAAGTGCCTTTGCTGGTTCTGCCTTTTCCCTCTTGATGCTGCTGGATAATCTTGGTGAATTCCCCACAGGAAAAGCAGGACTGTGGGGGATCCTGGTAGAAGAAAACGAAATGCCAGCACCCTCTTTATTTGGCTGACACAAGGATCCTGTATACGCTGGTTCATTAAAGGGATGTTGCAGGATGGTGATTACAGGGAAAGTTCAGCTGGTTTCCCTTTGAAATACAGCAGGGTGGTGTTCAGGTAATGGATTTGAGCACCAGTCCTTTTGATGTCTGCAGGGTTTACACCTGCACATCTGGAAGCCTGGACACCTTGCTCCACACAGAGCCGGCAGCTGTGCCTCACAGCTGGCTCTACAAAAGGCCAGCAGGACCCACAGCACTCACAAAGAATGCTCTTCTTCTTTAGCTTGCCTCAAATTGTACGTTGTGACTTTGCTTTGGTGACTGTGACTGTTTCATTCATTTTCTTTTTACTCACCTTCAAAGAATAAGCAATTGGGCCCCACAGATTTTGCTGTGTTGCTGTAGGAATGGCCACGGCCCGGGTCCAGCATTTGTTCTTGGAAGCCCATTCCAGCCCCACTGATGAGCACAGGAACGCTTGGCTCTTGTGTCAAGTGCCCCTTGGTATCCTGGAAATCAAAGGAGATGTGCTGGGGTCAGCTTGGACACAAATCTTACTGATTTCAGTATCTCTACCCCTGTATTTAATTACTTTTTACTTCTAGACTCAAATTCTCTCGATAGAAAGAGTGACAAAACTTCATTATCATTCAAAAATTGTGTTACAGGAGCGAGCTTCTTCATGTCACAGCTCCAAAGCAAAATGCATGTTCTCACCCAGAAATGGGAATGACCATCATGGCTTTTTTAAATACTTGGGAAAAAATACCATTGCATTTGAGACACTGTTTGATTTAGAGAGTTGGCCATGTCTTCCCAAGTAAGTGCTGTGCTGGTCACGTTGCCTGGTGCCAGCTCCCTGCCTCAGGAGCTTTGGGACTTTAAGGTTACTGTGTTAAAAATTAGAATTTACTCTACAGGACATAATTTTCCAAATTCACAGTTTCCCTGCTTTCCAATTGAGCCATCTGATTTAGGGGTTGGTTAAATCCAGAACCTTGGTGTTTAACATCCTTCAAACATTTTGCTATAACTGGAAGAGTGCGTCTGGGGAGATTTGCAAGGGCATAAGTCTGGCTGGAATGAGTCAGATTGAAGATGAGTTTAGTCCAGGATCCTGTCAATCTGGTTGTAGTTGGCCACAGCTAACTACAGAACAAGATAAAAAGGAACATACAGAGTCATTCTTCAGCTTCTGGCAATATTTGTTATTGGGACTTTTTTTAAACAAAGATTACAATCATATTTTTTCCATTAGGGTTTCAAACAAGGCGCCCAGTGCTGATTATTTACTGGTTTTTATTTTTTCTTAATAGCCTTCCCTTGAGCCCTTTTGAAAACAGGCATCACATTTGTTCTCTTTCCTTCCTCTGACACTAAGGCTGCTGCAAGTAGTAAGAGTCATAGCCCACTTACCAGTTCAATGAGTCCATATCTGAGCTCATCTAAACTCAGATACCCTTTGGTCAAGAGCACTGTGGTTAATTTCCCGACTGGATTTGCCCCCAGATCAGAAATAGAAAGAAAATACCATGAATGGACACTTAGACAATTAAAACATTATTTGTACGGCAAGATGTGTAACAGCACTTCATCAGCTCATCTCTCTGTGCTACTCAGGGTGGTCTAAAACCTCCATCTAAATAAGACTTTTAATGCTTTTTGTTTTACATAGCCCACCCATTGCAACCTTTTTTTGTTTACTAAACATATAAATGAAAGAACCTCACATTTTATCTTCTAATATTTGGAACATAAAAACCAGGAGAGTGCTGCTGTATCTCCAGACAGATTCTCAAACAGCCAGTCCCCATCCGAGTGTGCCTGTCCTTCCATCCCAGGAGCACATTCCAGCCGGACTCCAGCTGAAGGGGCTGTGTTGTTCTTGGTGCCCGGCCAGCTCGCAGCCCGTGCCATGACACAGAATTCCTTCCCCTCCTGGGCTGTGCCCCTCGGAGCTGGCATTCGGCAAAGTGCGCTGACGCCTCCCGAGCCAAGGGCCTCGTTGAGCGCAGCCAGCCGAGGATGCGAGCCCGAGCCACCGACCGAGGGGAGCCTGGAGCCCTGGATCCCAACAGGAGCTGCCCCGCCCGTGGGGTGTAGAGCCTGCTTTGCCATGGAGCAGGTCTTGGGCACGGCCAGAGAGAGAAGAACCATTGGAGACACGGGGGTGCCATCTACCTTGGCATTTTTAGGGGGCAGGCAGTGCCGGGAAGACTTTTCCTGTAGTTGCAGTGTTTTAGGATTTTCCTTTCTCTCTCATGGAGAATACAGATAAACTGTACTTTCTTAACCTCTGTGTTTTGTGTTAGAGGTGTACAAGCCATAACCAATAGGTCTTTGGGGGTGGATTGTCTTTGGCCAATAGACAATTGTTTATTACTGTGTATAAAAAGAACTTCTTGTAAATAAATCCTTCTTATTCGCCATCTTGAAGCCTGTCTGCCTGACCTCTCTACCTGCTTCCACAAATCCCACCAACAACATTTTCCAAACTCCTCACAGACACTCACCATGCACCCATGAGAGGCTAGCAGAGATTTTTTTGTCTGAAATGGGTGTACATATCCTAGCAGGATGAACAGAGGAACATGCACGGGATCGAGCACGTGCTGGATATATTTCCTTACCAGTATCTTGTAGTTGCACTGTTTTAGAATTTTCCTTTCTTTCTCATGGAGAATACAGATAAACTGTACTCCTTGTACTTTCATTATCTCTGTGTTTTGTGTTAGATGTTGTATAAGCCGTGACCAATGGTCTTAGGAGGTGAATTCCCTCCTGACCAATAGTTGCTAGTTTATTAGTGCATATAAAAAGAAGTTTTTGTAAATAGACTTGCTTCTTCTTCGCCATCTTGGGTCCTGTCTGCCTGACTTCCCTGCCAGCTTCCACAAATCCCACAAATAACAGAAATCCAGCCAACAGTATCTGATTTAGGGCTTAACTTCACTGAAGGCAATAAAAGAATCCCTACTCACCTCAGTAAACCTGAATCAGGGTTGCAATATAAAGTATTCTGTGACTTATAAAGTATAAAAGCATGAGAGTATGTTTGTCACTTAATCAGTACTGATATATCTCGAAATTAGAAGCAAATGCTCGTTTAAAGCCATCACAGGAAAAAATTTTCACAACAAACCATCCTCTCTGCTAAAGGAGGCAGCTTTTGCTAATAGATGCTTGTAAGTATTAGCTGGAAAGGAGAACTAAATAGTAAATGTTTGCTTTCTACTTAGCGAATGTCTGCCATAGCGCTGCTAAGTAGCCAGAAACAAATTATGTGTGAAACTCAGCATCCCTCTCCCTCTTTCTCTCCTGTGATTGATATTTGCTTATGCAGCCCAAGTCCTTAATTTAATTAACAGGAATATGCTTATTTTACAAATTATAACCTTGTAATCTCCTTAGCAGGAAGAAAAGGAGCCTTTTTACCACAGGCTATTCTTTGTTGCACATCATCTTATTACCAACATTGTTGTGGCTCTCTATTTCTTATAAAAAACTACATTAGACTTTCTGATTATTTCCACTAACTTCCAAGTGGATTTTATTTACAGAAAATTTAAGGGAAAGCCACAAAAATCTCCTTGGGCTGTGTGTCACTAAATAGACTTCTAGAGTAGCTCAATCTTTGGAGTGCTTGTGTCAAATAATAAAATGAATTAGCACTGACCGTTTCTAACATTTTCTTTAACAGAATTATTGAGTGGATTTGCCCCTAGCGTCACCATTTTGAACAAAATTGTGAGCTGTTAACTTCAGCAAAATTTCATAGATCCCCATGAAGGGTAAGAAAGGAATGGATGTTGATGGGTAGCAGAGGTATTTTTGAGTGTGTATATGTACGTTTTCATCTACAGACACATTCACAGAGCTGTGGTTCTTGTATTTTTGTGATCCTGTATAAAGAACTCGTGTTGGATCTGCCTTAAACGTGCATTTATGATTGCCAGTTCATTCACTCTTCCCTTTTATCTTCCCTTTTATCCTTCCGTGCACTCCCACCACCAACACAAAGAAATATTTTTATGGAGGGTCACATGCAAAGGTAATTGTGTAAACGCAGCACCCAGTGCAGGTGAGTGCCTGCCTGTCCCTGGCAAACCTGCACAGGGAGTGGGGCTCTCTGCTCACTCCAGGGGACGGCATGTTTGGTGCTCCTGTGGATAGGATCAGAACAAATTGGCAAGTAGATGCATGTTTCCTTCCATATTGTTCTTAAATTCTGGAGACGGCAAACAATGAATAAATGCAAATTTGTACCGCGTCATTTTCCCAAAATCTAATGGAAAGAAGCCTCAGATTTATGTCATGAGGAGAAGGGAATAGGATCATTTTCAATCTGCCACTCTGATACCCACACGAACACCCAAGAGCTTTTTATCAAATGTATATCTGGCCCTTATTTCTACATCTGCTCACCTTTTTGTAAGAGTCAGAAGGTGACTACAGCAGAATATTTTAATTACTATTAAGCTCTAATTCAATGTGAGCCATTCAGTGGCTGCAGTGGTAGCCTTATTAATTTTCTGTGATCATCATGCAGAACAGCACGACTTATTTAAAAGCTGAGCTTTGAACCAATAATGTAGAATATGCTTCCAAGCATATACATTCCCTCATTTTGTGAGGTCACTACTTCATTCTCACCTAACTTGCAAGCACAGAATACCAGGACATTCCTTTTTACACCAGCTCCAGCTGAACAGGTATTCATTGATTTTTCAGCCTTTATTCAAAAAATATTTTAAATATTTCTTTCTTGTTCTTCATTTTGCTGCATACCTGTGACTAAGAGTAAGCTGAGGCTTACAGGGTCCAAATTAAATCCTAACGATGCATGATAATTGTTTTATTAGAGTCACCCAGGTTGCATAGGTGGACTTTGTTGAGAAGCATGGTAATTACAGTCTGATTTCTAATGTGAATATTGCCATTGTGGTATTTATTTGATAATAAAAAGTGTAAAAACACAAGACTGAAAGGAAATGTCTGAATTTGTAACCTCAGGGTTTTGACCTGACAGACTTTCATCACATTGACCTTTGTGCTTGTTTAATCCATTTAATCCATATTTTGGACTAATATGTATTCCAAATTTATAACATTTACTGAATAAGCTCCAGTCTAGTACACCCTGAGAAAAAATCACGTGAGATCATCTTATTCCATGAAGTCACATTCTATGCTATTTACTAACCAGTAATCCAAAATATTAACTCCATTAATTATTTGCCAATGGTATTTTGTGGCTACAATACCCATTATGTAATTTAAATTGTGTATCTCTGTTTGTACATATATTTAAATTAACAAAATAAATAGCAGGAATTAATTTAAAACAAATCACTGCCTTGGATATAACTAGTATTACTAAAGATTTGCAGAAGATGTTAAATTTCATGAGGTCAAAGACTTTCAGTTTAGCTTACTCTGTGATTTCTTGGGTTTCCATTTATAGATCTGACTTCAGCAGCAAGCAAATTCTTTCAAACACAATCACTATCAATCCATGTTTAGCACAAAGCCATGTGAGATGGCCATCTATATAGATATCTTTCTGATGAAAACACACTTTGCTGTGATTGTTCCATCAGGGCATGCCTTCTCTGCAGGGCATAAGACTATCACAGCTATATTTATAACTCTCATAGCTCTATAAATACTTAAGTGCTTTTCCTTGACCACCCTAAGCATGCTGAAAAACCCTGTGCTGAAATGCCCACACTGTGATTGCTAAAACAGATACAGCCCAGTGAATCACATCTGATAACTTATCAGGGAGCACAAACAACCTGTTTTTTATGCTCTTCTGGGTAGTAAGCAGACACTTGATGTTCTAATTCTCCTTCCATCAGGGTTTGTGACTGGTACACCTTGCTCTGCAGACGGATGTGTTGGACTCCTCACAGGCTGAGCTTGCCCGTGGCTCACTGAGATCTCCTTTGGTCGCCTCTGTAACCTTGAGATGTGGGGAAAGAAACTGCAAAGGACTGAGGGGAAGGAGATACACGGGTCAGGATGAAATATGGGCAAGTCAGAAGCTCTGTGCTAAACTGAAAAGGAAAATTTAATGCAGAAGATGAAAACTACAGGAACATACAGATACTGACCAGAGCAGTAAGAAAGAATTTTAAACTTGAACAGGGTAGGTTCAGACTAAATATGAGGAAGAACTTTTTTACAGTGAAGGTGGCGAAACACTGACACAAGTTGCCCAGCGAGGCTGTGGATGCCCCATCCCAGGAAATTCTCAAGGCCAGGTTGGACAGGGCCTTGAGGAACCTGATGTAGTTGAAGATGTCCGTGCTCATTGCTGGGGGGTTGGACAAGATGACCTCCAAAGGTCCCTTCCAACCCAGACCATTCCATGATTCTGTGATTCTGTGAAAATAAACCCACCCTGACCAGAGCATAGCAGGCAGTCCATGCCTATTAACATCTGCAGGGACAAATCTGAGTCACGGGGCTGGATGCAGGTACGAGTCACTCCCACGTTGGCAGTGTTTCCATCACTGCTCTTCTGACCCGTGCCAGCAGGCAGGGCCAGGCACATGCCTGGGCAAAGCTTGAGTGTCTTTGGCCTTGAGTGCCTTTGGCCTTAACATGATCCATAAACTCTCCAGAATAAAATCCAACAAAAGAGTTCAAGGAGTGGAAAAAAGTGGGAGAGAAATGGAAGGTGATCAGCAAGAACACAACAAAAAATCGAAAGAGTATGTAGATGTGTCAGAACAGGATGTGGAAGAAGGAAGGGTGCTGGCTTGGATGGGGGATGTTTCTGGGCAGAATGTGAGGAGGAAGCCGGGCACAGGCAGGGCTTCTGGGGAAAGGCAGTGCCAGTCACCCTGCCCTGGCAGAGGAAGGTCAAAACCAAGGCAAAAAGCAACCAGGGTAATTTTCCCTAGGGGCTGTGGAAAAGCTGTAATAAATTGCAGCTGAAGTTATGGCTGTTGGCAGGTCATTCCTGCCCAGGTTCCCGGAGCAAGCACCGCGGGAGACCCGGGGTCGTCGCACCGCAGTAACCCCGCGGCTGCAGCGCCCGTGCCCGGGGAGATCAGCCCTTATCTCAGAGCTCATTGAAGGAAAGGCACGGACACAAAGACACCCTGGCTCCAGAGGGAGAGCGCACCGGGGAGATAGGGAGCTAACTGCCCGGGTTAATGTGTAACTGCTCGGGGTGAGCTCCTGCTCGCTGCAGCATCGGGGTGCCCCAGCGTGGGAGTCGGGATGGAAGGCGAGCGCTGAGCAGCTGTTCCATGCCCTTTCCCACCAAGGGGGAAGGTCTGGAGCAGAGTGCTCTCCCTCCCTGCAGAGGAAGAGGAGAGGGTGTCCAGGCCTGGCAGAGCAGTGGTGCTCACTCTTGGTGGAGGAGCTGAGTCTTTGCTGGCTGCTGGGGCTGCCCTGCCATGGGGTCAGGAGGGGCTCGAGATGGGAAAGGGACACTCCAGTGCTGGGTTTTGGTGTTGGTGGTGGGCACGGGGAGGCACTGGAGCATCCTTGGCTTGGTGATGAAGGAGCTCTGAGAAGGGCATCCATCCCGCTGTGCTGCTCAGCCACGAGCCTGCCTGGGACAATCCCTACCCTGGAAAGGGATCGGAGCAGGGATCCAGCTACCGTCCGGCCGAGAGAGAGAGCTTCTAAAAGGTTTGTCCACCAAAAGCCCCAAAATATTCCTCGTGGATGAGCCCTCAAACTTGCCAAGCAGCCATCAGTCCTAGGTGCATGGCTGGACATTCCTTCCGAGCTTATTTAAGGAGATCCCCGCAAGGCCTGGGTCTCTCCCATCTCCAAGGGATGCTTGTCCCGCAGGTGGTGCTTCCCATCCCTTTCTTCTCACAAGCCCCCTTCCCTCAGTGGCTTTCAACAGCTGTATTGGCCCCAGCCAGCACTACAAACACCTTTCTTGAAGGCACTGGAAGCAAACAGATGTAGCTGCAGAGATAATGGAAAAGTATGTAAATAGTAGCTCCCCAGAAACCATGGAGTTTTACCAAGTGGCTTTGACACTTGCCAAATACCTTTAAGCTGATAAAGATCTGATTTGTACTTCAGAGGTAACCTGATTAGCAACCGGTTTGAATCTGGAATATGTTAATTGGTACAAACATCACTAAATCACTTTCTTTAACCTATATGGAGCAGTGTGAATGAACGATAGTGAAGGTCAACACAGCCTGGGGAGTCATAGGGAATGAGTACTCCTGTACCTACACACAATAAAATAGCATGATTAGTAATAAAATGCAATTGCATGTACACACATAGAATGACACTAGTAGTTACCCGAGGTCAATCCAGCATTCAGAATTTAAGAAAAACTTAATTAAAGCTGCCTTTAAAACTAAAATATGGGTGTGCACCACCTTCTTTGTCAGGAGTCCTGCCTCTTTTGCTGTTCAATAAATGAACATCCATTCCTCATTTTGTTTTGCTCAACCTCAAGCTGACTGACCTCATGCTCTTGCAAATCCAGAATCTTCATGTCTCACAAATTTTGATATATTAATGAATGAATTTTGAACACTATTTATGACAGCTTGGAAAAAAGGAGCTCAAGCACAGGGATGTCAGTGTCAAAAAGTGGAATTACTGTAAACTGCCCAGGCTCAAACCTTCCTGACACGATTTTTCATAGCACTTGTCTTTATCAGTCATTTATACCCACCACACAGCTGCAGCTGAGTTAAATTTTGGGTGCTCGCCATCTTCATCGCACTTCGTGGAGTCTGGTTGGGCATTCAGGAAGGGCTGGACCTGGCTGTTGCTGACCTTGGAGAAGAGAAGGCTCCAGGGAGACCTTAGGGCCCCTTCCAGTACCTAAAGACACTACAAGAGACATGGAGAGGGACTTTGGGCACAGTGTGGTAGGACAAGGAGGAATGGCTTTAAATTGAAAGAGGGCAAGGTTAGATGGGATAATGTGAAGAAATTCTTGTCTGTGAGGGTGGGGAGGCCCAGGTCCCCAGAGAAGCTGTGGCTGCCCCATCCGTGGAAGTGTCCAGACCAGGTTGGATGGGGCTTGGAGCAACCTGGGATAGCAGAAGGTGTCCCTGCCCGTGGCAGGGGGTGGACTGGGTGGTGTTTAGAAGCACAGAATCACGGAATGCCTCAGATTGAAGAGGACCTTAAAGCTCATCTGATTCCAGCCCCCCGCCATGGTTGCTCCAAGTCCCATCCAACCTGGTCTTGCAACTTGTGATGAAAATGACGATGTAAGAAAGCAACATGGTTTTACATCAAGTAATTGTTTGTCTGAGGTGACTGGCTATAGCCGCTTCTTGGATGATATTTTTAAGTAATCAAACTTTTAAACCAAACAGTTTAGGGAAATATTTCTCGTCTGAAGTCGGGAAATCATGGCTCATGCTCAGGAAACAGAAATTGTGCTGTGTCCTTCTTTTGCGTGTTGTATTTCCTGATAGCAGCCTGGTATTACAATTTTGCTCTGTGCCATCCATTTTTAGATTATTTAGTAGAAAGAGAACTGGGGTGGTTTTGTTTTGGTGGGGTTTCTTGACTGTTTGGTTTTTTTTAGCTTCAGGCTGGCTTTTCCACATTAAAAATCTGTTCTCATCTGTGCTTGGCAAGCAACAGTACTTTGTGTCATATAAAGGGAGCTGCAGTGTTGCAGGGAATTCCTTTTAACTTTCTCGCTGAAGTGCTCCCTAGTCATTATCAAAAGCCTCCTCAGGCCTTAACAGACTGCCTTTAATTGGCCACTTGCGTGGTCAGTTCACAGGCTGCGGTGGAAACCAAGTGGTAAAGTGTGAACAGCCGACTCTGGCACTATAAACTCGGTGGCTATTTATATACAAGGCAGTGTTTTGTCATGCTGATTTTTATTGGCGCAGATTAGACACAGACAACTTGGGAGATGTCACGGGTGAGTCACAAAATGCTGCTCACGGGCCATTTAAAACAGGCAAGACGGCAAACAAGGGATGGGGCTTGGAGCCCTGTCCCTGTCCTTCCCCTGGAGAGCAAGGGCACGGTGCAGGGCCGGGCTGGCACGGCTCCCCTTCTGGTTATCCCACGGGCTGGATCATCCCTGGACGGAGGGAAATCTGCCTGGCTCACAGAACCCATCCTCGAGAAAGTTTTTTGGTTGTTCTTTGCAGATAAATGTTTGGTAGATGGCAGGAACATTGGCCATGGCGGTGCTTTCAATGGTCTCAGAAATGTTGCAACCTGTGATGTATCAGTGCCTTCTTTTGGAGACATTCTTACCTTTAATGCATTTATTTTACTGTCTCAGTGGGTAATGTGAGGAAAGTTCATCCCTGGAAACGTTCAAAGTCAGGTTGGATGTGGCTTTGAGCAGCCTGGTCTGGTGGAAGGTGTCCCTGCCTACAGCAGAGGGTTTGGAATGAGACGGCTTTAAGACCCCTTCCAAACCAAACCATTCTATGATTCTATGATTCCATGATTCCGTGACTCTGTGATTCCATTGATTCTATGAAAGCTGGCTTAGCAACGAAGCAAAAAATGGGTGATGCCAGAGTTTCTCTCGAGTCCTCTGTGACATCTCAAGCTGCCCCATCTGTGGTGGCCCTGCTATTTTTCTGTGGGTACGATACATGTGCAACACCAATACGCCAGGTCCTATGAACCTGCAAAGTCACTACTCTGAAATCTCACCTTCCTGACAGCCAAGCCTTAGGATTTAGCTCCAATCTTAAAATTATAATCGATAAAATTTCATACCCAAGGCTGAAAAATCTTTTGTCATGGGCGACAACTGTTTGTTATAATTTTGGCAATCCTGGCAGTGATAAATTTGTGATTGCTATTTTTAGAACATTGTAAACAAAAAAGGTAATTATGAAAAATTATTATGTCTGCCTGCCTATTTATTCTGGCTCTATTCATAGCAGCATTAAATACACTGCAGATATACTTGTGCAGTTATAAAAACTCCACCTGTGCTATGTATTTATAGAGCCTGCACAACTTCAGAGAGAAATTGCCCTTGTTCAGAGCCAGGGCACTGGACATTCCCAACTCGTCTATTGCCTTCCCCTTTCTAGGAACAGAAAAAAGAGCATCACTCAGTGGAATGTAGAGAAATCTGTATGTTGGGGTCTGGATTTCTGTTTTGTACGGCCCTTACTGAGCTGGACAAACTCCCTTTGCTCTCAGGGTGTGGAAAACCAACCCAAATGTTGTGTTTGCCATTATGAAACTTTTCCTAGTCCTAGGAAAGGGGTGAAACTGAAAGCACAGAAACTGGACATGCTGTTTGCGTGTGTGTGCAAGTGCACCTGTGTAAGTATTTATAAATAAAAGTTGTGCCAAAGAATCACTGAGTGGTTAGGGTTGAAAAAGAACTCCAAGATCATCAAGTCCAACCTTGGACCGGACACCACCATGTCCCCTAAACCATATCGCAAAGTGCCACATCTGAACCTGTTTTGGACACTTTCAGGGACAGTGACCGCCACTTCTCTGGGGAGCTCTGACCTCTCTTTCAGTGAAGAAATGTTTCCTGATCTTGCCATATGGTGCACCCATCTCCTGCCACATGATGTCACACAGCCCTTCAGAGTTCTATACTCTTGTATTCAGCATCAATACTAATTTAGAAAGATCCCATCCCAAACCACGCAGGTTTCTTGCATCAGTGTTGTCACACTCCACAGAGAGCCACCAGCATGCACTGAAGTAAAAATCAGGCAATCAGGTTTGTTTGTAATGTTAGCAATGAGCCACATAAACTCTGAAGCTGATTTGTGCCTCTGACCATTCATTTTGGATGCTGCCACTGTTAATAACCGGGGAAACAACAGGAGTGAGAACAGCAGCATGTGGCAGATGCAGGAGTGTGTATCTGTTACCGAGCCTGGAGCTGGGCTGTCCTGGACAACTTCCAGCTTTGGCAGGGGGAACTTTAGCTGAGTAAGAAATCCAGGCTGTCAGTCCTGGAGTAGCTGGCAAAGGCACAAAGACTCCACGGGCTTTGGGAAAGTGAAATAGCACTTTTCTCCCGCTTTCCTTGCAGGATGCACTCCCTTATAAAGAGTTAAAAATCAACACCAGGGTGTCATGCATTGTAAACATTTATCATTTATTATGCATTTAAGTGTGCACAGCACATACACCACAGTCTTGAACAGCACCTGTATAAAACTACAGACAGATTCTGGTAAATGGTGAAAGCTCATACCATGTAACATTGTTACCAAGGTTTCATCACAATATTTAAAAGTTACAACAACTATCTCTGAACATATCTCCTGTGAGACCGTTGGTTGTGGATTTAATGAAGTGAAAAGTGGCAAAGAAGAACCATTCCCAGAGAGAATCTTTGTGGCCTGATTTTGCTATCTGAAATCTGGAACAAAATCAGCGGTTGTCAGAGGTAGTGGTGATAAATACACAATGATTACTCACATACAGAAAACATAGAAAGTACAGAAAATTCCCAGTTTTACAGGAAGAAAAATTAAAAATCCTTAGGCATGACATTTCCTTTTCCTTAATTATTTTTGCTTTGAGGGCAGCTGCCTTAATATCTGTTCCTGCTCTGCTCTGATCTTGCTGAACTTTGGTGAGTAGAGTTTATCTTCAAGGTCATGTGTAAGTAGAGGATACAGGCAGGTCTATACCATTACAAAGGAACAAAGGCTTTTGTGTAGGAATGTAAAGAGGAAAAGAAAAAAAGCTGAACTCAGATTGGTGTGTAGTCAGAAATAATTAGTTTACATTGGAAGATGATCTGTAAACTTCCTCTAAGTCATCAGACACTGCGGTTAGTCCTGGTTCCCACTTAACATATTGATGCCCCAAAGATGAAGTATCTTTTGAACAAAAATTTTTGAAAAGAAAAGAAAAGAAAAGAAAAGAAAAGAAAAGAAAAGAAAAGAAAAGAAAAGAAAAGAAAAGAAAAGAAAAGAAAACCAAAACACACAAAAAAGACACATGAATCCTTTTTGTGATTCCCCCATAATTAAACCTATCTTTTCCTTCATCACGTTAAAGACATGAGTTACACTTGCAAAATATATAAGGAAAAATATAGGGTTACTTGATGACGATATAGTACTGCAGCCTGACAGCTGCCTGCAAATATTTTCACCATGATTACCCTTACTAAAAGTAAACCACTGGGTAAAGATAGCTCAAACGTGACAAGGCTCAATTAGGATGCAACCAACTCTATCCTGAATACTTTTGGCTACATATGGAAAAAAAGAGAGGTTTGGGATTACGATTGTTCCCCCAGGCCCTCCTCCCGAACTTTAAGCCCAAGCAGGGAAGCAGGTACCTTCCTTCCATGCAGAATTTGTTGCAAGACTGGCTTTGAGAGTTAGTGAGGTAGAAATTAATCAACTTCATCAGGGAATGAGACAGAAAAAAAGCAGCATATTTCTCCTTCCAAATACTGCGGCAAAAATAATAAATAGTACAAACCAACCTCAATTCCTCCTCATCAATCTGAATTCTTTCTGTGGAGCTTGTGTTTGCTAAAACCAGCAAACGCTTTTACCTCGTAAAAAACTTAAGAGTGTTATAGAGCTCCCCACACTTTGGAAAATGAATGTGGTCTCCAAACATGAAAGGGAATTTGATTTGAGTGAAGTAGAGCTGGTTCATGGCAGCGTGTTCCACAGTGCGGTTGCTGGGGGAGGGACAGGCACATTATCTTTTAGCCTCATGCCAAGCAATTTTACCAAATAAAAGCTCCCATTAAGGGCCACAGTTTGTCTAAGCAGAAAACCCCAGCCCCAGCCCTGCTGTGCCGGCCGAGGTGTTTCAGCCTCGCCGAGGAGTTGGGCTGCAGGGAAGTTCAAAGTTCAGCACCGGCGATCTAAAAACAGATTTGCGGGGTGGCTCTGCAGCTCCGCGCTCCCTGCGCTGGGGTAAACCGATCCCGTTCCGACAAAATAGCAGAGGGGATCAGGCATTGTGTGTGGCTCCACACTGGCATCCCAACCTCCTGCTCCCAGCCCAGGAGATGCTTTGGGAGCCACCCGCAGTTTGGAAAATGCACAGGGGAGAACGAAAACACCATAAAAAACAAACAAACAAGCAAACAAACATGCACTTGTACAACAATAAACACCATGGAACACACAAACAGTGCAAAGCATTGGAAGGGAGGAATTGGATGTCACCTGGCTTAGGACACGGAGTAGCAGCACACCTGTGATAACTCAGAACTGAATTAAATAAACCATAAGCAGACGACTTCTACTGTTGCACCATAAAATGAAAGACCTTGGGTTGGAGGTTTGTTTTGTTTTCATAAATCAAAAAAAAAAAAAAAAAAAAAAAGAAAAAAAGAAAAAAAAAAGAAACTATAAATAAATTTTGTGACAATATATACAGATTTAAATAATTAACTTAAATATCTTACACCTGCTCTTCCATAAAACTCTCCAGTAAAAGTGCACCATGTTTCTTTTCCCCAAAGCTGTTCTGCATCTTCCCCTGTGCTGAGGTAGGTCTGAAGGGAGATGTCTCAGATTCTAGGAAGAAAATGTGTCACTGTCATTGTGGGAGATACTTTATTGCCTTTCTTTGTTCTTCCATTTTTGCTCAGGGCTATATACATCCCGGGATAAATCCTGGATTCATAAGCATTGTAGTTGTTTGGCAGGAGAATCTCTTTGAATTTGCACTCATCATTGAAATGGGCCTGAAATGAAAAGGAAAGGATGAGAGGGAAGGAATTTTAAACATCAGGTATGGAAATATTCTTGCTACCAGGTGTAGAAGGTGTGTCGTGGGCAAATGTGCAGGTGAGTCCCCCCCACTTAGCAATCTTTTGAAGTGGCCTGTGAAGCTTCAAACAGGACTCAGGAGCCCGAGGATCCTTAGGGATGCCGTGCCCAGGCCAGGCTTGTACACCTGAGGGTGGGAAGGGCACCCATGGGAGGGACAGGGCCACGTTATCAGAGCGGAGCTGAGTGAGGCCCAGGCCCAGCTCTGTGCTCCTGCTCATCTCATTGTTCCCAGTTGCCCCACCAGCACTAAATTACCCAAGAGGCTTCAGGAAAATCTGAATATTGGCACTTTCTAGTGTCGCTCAAGAAGAAAGAGACATTTTAAAGTTACTCAATGTGGCCGGTATTTTTTGCTTCTTTAGATTTAAAATCAAGGGAAGGGTTTGGATAACTTAGGTTAATGGATCAGGAAAACAGATCTGAAAGCAGGCAACCTTTCAGGGATGTGGTTTCATTTGCAAGTACATACAAAGAGGGACAGGTCTTGCAAGTGTCTTACCTGGAAAGGAGCAAACAAGCTCATCTCTTACTTTGGATAAAAACCTAGAGGTTTGTAAGGGA
This sequence comes from Pardalotus punctatus, assembly GCA_013400915.1. NCBI lineage: Eukaryota > Metazoa > Chordata > Aves > Passeriformes > Pardalotidae > Pardalotus > Pardalotus punctatus. The sequence goes on from VZTX01011143.1 coordinate 19,612, forward strand.
CGTCTCAACCTGCCAAGCTGAACACTACGCTAGGGATTCTTTTACCCAGGACTCTAAAGCAGCAGCATCCCTAAGAAAGGATGCGTTTTGGTGACTGATTCTTTCTGGCTTTTATATTAAGTCAAAATCCCCTGTGACAGGACCAATGCCCCAGAAAATAATTCTGGATGCTTCATATCTTCGTGTGAAATTGCCCCAGTTAACTCTGAGCCCAGTTTGGCACTTTCTCAGCCCAAGTTTCTTCAAAGGATACTTCGAGACCATGACATAGAAAATTCATGGGTGAGGAAGGAGAGCCAGGAACATGAGTTTGAAATTATGCTGGTCAGAGTTATTTATGCAGAGCTGACCTCAAAAGCAGGAGGACAGCTCCACATGGGTGAAGATACGCCCTGTTATTGTCCACCTCGAGTACATTTTACAAGGTATCTCTATCTTTTCCAAAGATCCAATGTGAAAGAAGGTCTGTGTTGTCTCCTAATAGATCTTCCTTCTTAGAAACAGAAGTGCAGCCCCCTAGGGATGCTGAACTGCCATGGGAACTGACTCTGTTAACAAAGAGTGATCGATAGGTCACCGATTCATCACATCACAGAGGGTCACTTGTGGGGGCCTGGCCGATCACAAGTTCAAGCACTCTGAGAGATGGAGTGATTGCCACACCTGCTTGAGGCTGTTTGTACTCAGATGTAAGAAATCTACACACTGAGCCTCGCTTGTCGTCTTGCCACACAAAGGACTGCTCTGCTGGTCTGTGAGGTAGACAAGATGTGCAGCCATAGTTGGGTGACTACAGTTTTTATGTGGGAACCAAGGAAGTGCAATGCAAAAGAGAGGGTTTCGCTTCAAAATCTTGGGAAGCAGTACAACTGGGCAGCACACGTTCTGCTGGCAAGGCACCAAGGGCTGCTTTGTGCTGCCCGACCCAGGAGGGGCAAGGATGGGGCTCAGGCAGCTTTTAGCACCATGCACACATTTCAGCCCAGCTGACCACGGTCCCCTCCCCAGGCACACACTCAGTGGCTACTTACAGATCCATAGAGTTTGCCTTTGCTATTCATGGCCACGAAGAGTCCACTTCTAACGCCAAATATGCTCACCACACCTCTTTCCACAGGAGAAATTTCCAGCAGACCTACAGAGGAGACACAGGAATCAGGGGGACAAAAGGGTGTGCCCTGGAGTGTGCGGTGACAATGCTGTGCTCACCCACAGGCTCCCATCCCCAGTGTGCACCCCCACATCCCAGTACTGCTGTGGGTGGCCACAGAACCCCAGCCTCATGCTCCACGTGCTGCCCTATGTCGCATTCTGGGACCTCTCTTCTTTTAGCTAAGTGTCTATTTTTGTTTTGCCCCCAGGCATCGTCTTGTGTAGACAAGGTTAAAATAAGCCGGAGTGTGCTTAGGGCAAATGAAACGTTTGTCATCATGCAGCTTATGGATCTTATGCTCCCGGACCTTATTGTTTCAGTTGGATATCAGAGTCACGGGGCCACGGGGTTAAGTCCCCAGCAGATGCTTTTCAAGTTTGGGAGAAAGCCGGGCTCTCCGCATCCCCTGCTCAGAGTGGGCGGCCCACGGCACGGCGGATCCTCCAGATGTTTAAGCAACCCCGACACCTGATACCTGACGGCGGCAGGGGGACGGCAGGGCGCTGAGCGGAGCCCCGAGCCCCCCGGAGCGCCCGAGGAGCCCCCTGGAGCGCCCGAGGAGCCCCGAGCCCCTCCGGTGCGCCCGACGAGCCCATCCGGAGCGCCCCAGGAGCCCCGAGCCCCTCCGGTGCGCCCGACGAGCCCCCCGGAGCGCCCC
>VZTX01011143.1:21841-54112 GCA_013400915.1 Pardalotus punctatus
GGCGGGGAGGCGGCCCGGGGGCGACCGGCCCCGCACCGCCCCTGGCCACAGCAGCCCCAGGAGCAGCGCCGGCAGCAGCGCCGAGGGGAGAGGCATCCCGGCTTAGGGGCGGGTAGCCACGGGCCGGCCGCCGGTCGCTCCGAAAATACGCTCGTGCCTCAGCTCCCGCTTTATACTGAGGTCAAAGAAGGGGAGGAAAAAAAACCAGAAAACCGACAAAAGCCAAACAAACAAACAAACAAAAAAATTAAAAAGGAAAAAAGAAAAGAAAACCAAAAAGCAAAGCGGGGAGGGAAGGGAGGGAGTTTAGTGCTCAGTCCCCCGAGGATCTGCGGTTTCCCTGGGCTGGCTGCATGGAGAGGAAATCCCGGGAGCAAGAGCTTCTGAACTTGATCTCAACTCCAGGAGTCTTGTCTGAAGTGCTGATCTTCTTCTATAGCTGCTCAGCCATAGCGCTTCAGCCCTGGCCACGATATTTATATATCCATGTGCGTTGGTACCTATTACATCACCACCTACTGCTGTCTGCTGCAGCCCTCCGTTTAGCTGAAAGTCAAATTATCACCCCTAGATGCTTAACAACTCTGAAGCGTCTTGAAGGGAAAGGGTGAGCAGCACTGGTGCTAAACAAGAGGGACAGCACAAACTTTTAAAAAGAAAAGGTCATATTTTACATTCATCACAGCAGCTTCTTTCTTTCTTTCTTCTTTCTTTCTTTCTTCTTTCTTTCTTTCTTCTTTCTTTCTTTCTTCTTTCTTTCTTTCTTCTTTCTTTCTTTCTTCTTTCTTTCTTTCTTCTTTCTTTCTTTCTTCTTTCTTTCTTTCTTCTTTCTTTCTTTCTTCTTTCTTTCTTTCTTCTTTCTTTCTTTCTTCTTTCTTTCTTTCTTCTTTCTTTCTTTCTTCTTTCTTTCTTTCTTCTTTCTTTCTTTCTTTCTCTCTCTCTATCTCTCTCTCTTTCCCTCTCTTTCTTCTTTTCCCTTTATATCTCCTTTCTTTATATTTTCCTCTTTCACAAGTGCCAACAAATGCTAATGCAAGATACAAAAATCAAAGAATGCCCAGTACACTTTCCCCCCCACACACAATGTATGACTATGTAAATCTGTGGAATTTCAGCTTTTGCTGTATCCAAGCGACATGGTTTACAGTTTGCTGGATGCATAAAAAAAATTCCCTTCATTAAAAGCCAAAATAGTTGTTGAATGGGAAGTTTAAGATATGAAAAATGAAAGAATTTGGAAAAAAAAAATTAACAAGGAAAGGACCAAGGTTTTAATAAAGAGGAAAAAACATTTAAAGAGGCAGCAAGTGTTCCAAAGTGGTAATAAAGTTTTTGATTCTAAATATCCCTTTAAGAAATCTGGAGTACCAGACGTGGAGCTCCCTCTTGGTCACTGTACTGACAGGGGCTGTAGTGACACAAGTTCATTCCAGAGCTTAGAGGCTGCCCACTCATGCAAGTATTGCTGCACTTTTGAATGGAATGGTTATTTTTTATCCTTCACTCAGATGCTGCTGCTGTGTCTTAATGAGGCAGTTTTTCTTAGGAAATTACTTAATTTCGTTTAGGTTCGTGGAAATAAAGCTCAGGATTTAAAAGGAGAAGGAGTTTTGACCCCATCAGTCTAGAATTACTTTGCTTCGAGTGAATCCCATATGTTTTGTCACCTCCCTTAAGCCTTAAGGTGATCTTAAGCCTTGGCCCTCAACAGGTTTTCAGAACAAAGAGGTGGGGAGACATTAGGACAATTTTGGAAGGTCCTGAATTAATATGACAGTGTTTCGGGGAGGGGGGGAGAAGTGGTTTGTGACTCAAGTCCTTTATAGCCTGAAGCCAGTTTAGTCTTTCACGCCAGTAAAGCTCTCCTGCTGTTCCAGCAAAGGATTCGAGAGAAAAGAGAATTGCCCCAAGGCAGATGACAGCTCACCTAGGTGCGAAAATCTCTGACCTTCGCTAAACCTGAGCAAACTCTGACGATGTGCTTTTATTTCTTCTTGTGAGGTGCACATGCCGCTGCTTTGGGGGTGATTGCAATCTCCTCGGTGCAGTTTTGTCTCAGCCTCACAATTTAGATGTTTCGCTGTGGAGGTGAAAATGCTCCATCCCTAGAAATGTTCCAGGTAGGACAGAGCTTTTAGCAGCCTGGTGAAAGTGTCCCTGCCCGTAGCATTGGGTTGGAACGAGATGATCTTTAGGGTCTCTTCCAACCCCAACAAATGCACAGATATTTACTTTTTTTTGTTTGCATCAGGTCCATCCAGACCCCTCTCACACCCGATGAGCTGAGTGGCTCAGTTCTGGATGCAATGGCTGTGCATCAGGCAAAGACCAGCTGCTCCCTGGCTTGGGAACTGTCCTGCCCTGCAGGGCTGTGCTGGACCCCTTTTCCTTCCCCAGCATCCTCCGAGCAGCGCCATCCCACCTCACTTCAAACTGAATTATTTGCTTTTAGCAAACAGCAGTGGGTGAATTTGGGATTAAGTTTATTTGCCTTCTGAGGGATAAGGAAAAGGAGTGGCACTTCTGCTGACACACCTACCCAGCAGCTCCTCTCCTGCAGCAGAGGGGTGGCCCAGTGGCCATGGTTGACGGGCCAGGGCCAGGTCTGCTTGGCCCTGCTGCCACAGACAACAGCTCTGCCTGGCCCAACGCAGTGTGAGCTCTCAGCAGCGGTAAAACTCTGAGTTAGGGGTGTGCCCTGGAGGCTCAGCAAGGGATGATACCTTCATGCCTTTGGGATGTATGGAAATGGGTCCTAAAACCCCCTGTTAGGCTCCTGGTCCGTATGTTTTCAGGGTCAGGTATTAGTGGCTACACAGAGAATCCAGAACATCAGGTGGCACTGCCACAGTCTCAGTGATTAATAAAGGATGCTTCTGCAAGGTCATTCTTTAACTTGCCACAGAGTTAAACATCGCTCTTCCCATAAAGGCTTCCAATGAACTTTTCTGAGAGGAAAAACAACGAGTTTCCAGTTAAGAATGAAATTATGAGATTTGGGGTTGCTTTCCAGTTTTCTATATTCATGTGTGTGTGAGCTTGTGTACAGGCTACCTGGGAAATACAGGTCCTGGTGCTACAAAGCTCTCTGGTTTGCCTTGTTTGTGCCTGGGAAAAAACCCAGAGGGATGGAGGTGAAGCAGAACCACGCCATTCTCTGTTTGCACCAGGTGTAAATGACAGGTGAAAGATGCTCACCTTCGGGTCTTTATGCTGTAACACAGACACTCTCAGTGGGTGATTATTGGCACAGGAAACCATTAAATCAGGATATTCTCTATGGAAGCCAAAAAACCCCAGTGTCAGACAGTCCAGGTCAGAGGGACTGAGCTTCCAACGTGCCATCAGCTTTCAAGGCAGTGGAGTTGGGTGCCTCCAGATCATCCCATAATTCGCTCTGAATCTTCCATATTGTGTCATGTTCTGCTGCTATCTGTCCCTACTCCTCGTGTCACACACTCTTTCCCAGCAGTACTTTAGATACAGAACCAGGTAAAATGTCTCCATGTCTGTATTGGCTCTGTTCCCTAAAGAGCACATGTGGATGTCACAGTTCAGACAGCTGTCCTTTCCGAATTCCTCTAGGCTTCAAGTATAAAAAAGAAAGGATTCACAGAATTCAGGACAACACCCAGGTTCAAGCCTCTTATCATGAATTCTGAAAGAAAAGGGGAAAAGAAGAAGGAATACGGAATACCTTTACAGCATTATTTTGCAGCTGCACTGGCTTAGGAGCCATCCAAATCTGGCTCTGTGTCTGCCTTTCTAAAGAGATCTAGGTCCACAATTTAAAAATCAATTTACATATTTATTACCTCCAGTAAATAGATGTAAATGACCCTGAAAGTTATTGCTCGTGAGCTTTTCTCCTGAAGGCAAATATTTCACTGAGTCCCTTCCATCTGGAAGGATGGGGGGTGTCCTGGTAGGGGCACGGAGAAAGAGATTGTGAGGGAAAAATGCTTTTCACCCTGTCTGCACGCTGTGAAGACACGGTGAAAAAGCCCAGCAGCTCCCCCTTTGGCTACGCCCCTTTTAATTACAATAATTTCGGAAGGCGAGCACCCAGCGCTCTGCAGCAGGGCAGAGCCTGGGAAAGCTTGAGAGGAGAGGAGAGGAGAGGAGAGGAGAGGAGAGGAGACTAGGCTGCCTGGAATGCCGGGGTCGCTGGGAGACCTGGCCCATGCTGCCTCTGCCTCCTGCATCACACACATCCCACCCCCGAGCCAGCAGCCAGGGGCACTCCGGGCTTTTCTGCTCTCTGTTGGCAGCCGGTCTGTTTGATCTCCGTGTGCCGGGGTGTAGTTGCAGTGTTTTAGGATTTTTCTTTCTCTCTCATGGAGAATACAGATAAACTGTACTTTCTTAATCTCTGTGTTTTGTGTTAGAGGTGTACGAGCCATAACCAATAGGTCTTTGGGGGTGGATTGTCTTTGGCCAATAGACACTTGTTTATTACTGTGTATAAAAAGAACTTCTTGTAAATAAAACCTTTTTTCTTCATCATCTTGAAGCCTGTCTGCCCGACCCCTCTACCTGCTTCCACAAATCCCACAAATAACAGAAAAGCAAACCATACCGGGGCTGTTTGCTGTTGGCAGCGCCTCGCCGTGATCAGAACCTCATTTTCCCCGGCGATGCTGCCGTGTTCCATATCGGCGGCCACAGCCCTGGGCAGGCAACCGAGGCCACAAGAACCTCCCTCCAGCGTGTTTGGATGGATTCAGGGAGGGCACCGAACATCACTCGGCTTGGGATGGGCATGGATGCGTCCAGCAGCCGCTCCCCGTGCTGCTGGTGAGCTCGAGCAGCGCCACATCCCTGTGCAAGGCGGAGATCAGAGAGGACACCGCTGTGCCCATCTGTGCGGCTCCTGTAGGGCTCTCACAGCTCAGATGTCACAATTCACACTTCCTGTTGGTGTCCACTGCTCATGTACACCGGCTGCTGCAGGGATGGTGCCCAGGAGAGCGGCCAGGCCAAGGCACAGGCTTTCTGGGGGCTCTGTTCTGTGCCCTGGAGCTGTTGTGCCTGGTTTGCTTGGTCTGTAGAGGGCTGATGTTCCTGCAGCATCACTTCAGAGGTGTGAGGTGGTGGCGTGGTGGCAGTGGCCTCTGGGAGACTCAAGGCCACTCACCAAGAAAGCTGAGGTGGTCATGGCAAGCCATTCCCTTGTCCTGGTTTATTAACAACTCAGGTGAAGAAACACACCCAGACAATCCATCCATTACACCTTCCACTTCTCAGCCTGTTTCTCAGGTTGCAGCTTTGCTCAGTGGCTTTTCTTTCACTATGTGTTTTCCAGAGAAAAAATTCCCAACCCTGCTGTCACCACTGCTCTGTATTTCCAGCAGTTTCCTTTGCTCAGCACCTTTTGCTCTGGAATCAGCTCTTCTGGCCGCATGTGCTTCCTGTTGTCCACTGTCCTCTCTGTTTTCCTGTAGCTGTTCTACTCCTTCATCCATCCTCAGGACAGCAAGAGCCCTTCGTGGGAGCTGCATTCCCAGCCATCACCCCGAGCTGAAGTGGGTGGTGGGATGAGTGGAGAACGTGGAGCTCTGAGGAGTTCTCGGGAGCACCGCTGGAATTTGTGTGACTGAAGAGCCAGACTTGGCACGATGGGACCGTGGGAAGCCATCAGTCAGGGCACATCATCCGGGGGGCAAACGTGTTCTGGGGTTGTGTCACAGCCCCACACCCCTCATCCTCATGTAGAACACAGATGGGGAGATATGTTCAGGAGGCTCCAGTAACTAATGATGCTTTTGGAAAAGTTTGTTCCCAGCCAGCCTTGCTCTTACGCTAAAGCTCACATGCTGATATTTTCACACTCACTGCTGGCATTTCTGCATGTGCCGTTTTGTCTTTCCTTGTCCTGTATTCTTTTTACCTATTGAAATCATAAACACTTTTAAAACCAAATATATACATTTTTTTCCTTTTGTCAGATTATGACACACATACTTCTGCTGATACATTACTTGGCATTCTGCCAAGCAAAACTGGTAAAAGGAAACATAATAGAAAATTAGTTTTGAGAATCAGAGTAAGTGTTTGTTAAGCTTATTTTTATTATTATTATTGTGGGAAATAGTAGCTTAAGTTGACTTTTTGTATGAGAATGTTTTAGCTGACTTTGACCGTAGCATAATTGGTTTACACCACTCTGTTCAACATGTGGCCTCTCTTGCATGAATCATTTTTTACCCGTGGCTAAAGTGAAGAAAACTGGCTGTTGTAAGCAAATGACGTGTATTGCTGAATTTTAAAACTCCCTAGCAAAGCACCACTTAGAAGCTGTCAGAACATATATGGACACAGCTGCACAATCCATAACCTCTCCGAGCATGCAGGAGACCAGCTTTTCCAGTTGACCTTTAGTGTCACAACTGTGAAACAAATCCTCTGCTTTCCTGATACCATCAGTGGGATTAGCAGTGGCAACAGCTTTATCTCTCACTCTGGCACACAAAAAGCCCTGAAAACAGGTATAAAACCAGGTCAGCATAACTCTGCTCCTCATGGAACCAGCCAGAAACATCTGTAGGCTTTTGATGGGTGAGTTTTTGAAAAGCAAACTGCGAGCTATGAGCTATGCACAAGTAACAGCTCCAGAGCTCGAAGATCAACCAGCATGGAGGTTACTCATCAAATTGTCTTGTTTGAGGGGAATGACAGCAGTAACATATCAGGTAATAGGTATTTTCTCCCCCTTCCTTTGGAAAGCTAAGCTAAGAAAGCAGGTCTATAGCTGAGCAGCATATTGCAGCAGCGTGTAAAACAAGTTATCTGTCAACAGAAATGTCAGTCATCTGTCTGCAGACGTGGCCAGGGGATTTGTCATAGGTTTCTCTTTGTGCTGTTGAATAAGAGGCCTTGCGGATCACAATGGGAGCCAGTTCCCACTGCAAGTTCGGATCACATGAGATACAAGTAAATAAGATTTGGATGAATGATCCTTGCCCAGAAAAAATCTCCTTGACACCAAGAAACCAGCAGAGATGGCATGGCTTGATTTTTGATTTAATCATTTAATTCCCCTTGCTCTTCAGGGCCCAAGAGCAATTTTGTTCTACTCAACCATTTTAATATTAACTATTTTTACTCCCACCTTTCTCACTTCACCGATAAACCTGCAAGAGCTACAGTAACATCAGCGTTACAGGAATTTATCCGTGCAGGTTAAGAAATGACAAGCAAAAGAAAACAATAAAATCTGCTTATCTCCTTTTGGATGATTCCTCGTGCTGCTCTGAGAGCACACTTCCCACAGGGTTTGCTTTTGTTCCTGCAGGTGAAAGAGGGAACAGGACCAGGCTCTAAGTCAGTTTGTTCCATGAAGCCTTGCAGACTCCTTAGCTCTCAGCAATAAACACTGAATATTATCATAATTATGAGTAGTAGTATTAGTATTGTTGCATTTCAGAATATGTTTATATTTGGACCAGAAGAATATACAGTTTCCTTCCTGCCAACGAGCTCTGTGGGAAGAGGTTTCCAGGGAATTATCTCAGATACTTACCTGGCTTGGGACCACTCTTTAATAAGTAGAATGAGTTAAATGCAAATTAGAAATCATGAATTTGAAGATTGTCTTGAGGAAAAAAAATCCAGTCTTACATGAGGCAGTCAACAACAGAATGAAAGCTTTGGTATTTTTAATAATTTCCAGGACCAGCTTGTGATTGTTTCCATTGATTGGAACTCAGCCAAGTGTCTCTCCAAATGCTGAGTGCGAGAGTGTGCCCATCTAAATCCTGTTAGCTGCCACATCCCAGCAGAGCGTGTCCCAACAGCTTTTTCCCAGGGTTTTCCCTTTGCTACCCCCCGCCTGAAATAACAGGTAAATTATTGCACACCGAGCTCATTTCCATGTAACTTCCTGAGATGATGGGATAGAACAAAATAAGCTGCAGCCACACAAAGTCTGATCCCTACCAGAGACACTGGGTTTATGTCAGAGCACGCCCACTGAGGATGATTATTTGGATGTGAAACTCCACACACACTGTTATTGATATTAGAGCGAATGGAGGATGCACGTGAGAGCTGCTGGAGTCAGGAGAGCGGGATGGGAATGACACATAACGAAGGGAAAACTCCCTGCCCAGGGAATTCAGACAGTGCTGTGCACTCACTGCTGTGCTATTTGCCACGTGCTATATCCAGGCACAAAATATTCCACTCAGTCAGAGACACGGCCAGAAAAAGCCCCGTGAACCCCAAAGTCTTGGAGTCTTATAATAACCCCTGGAACACACCCTGGCCCACAAAAGGAGGCCAGCAGTGCTCCCAGTGACCTGCCAGGGACACACTGAGTGCAATCCATTCTGTATTTAAAGAGGCAAAAAGCACAGGGGCTGCTTTCAGTGCCTTCATGGCCATCTAACATCGCTCTGGAACTGGGAAACAAATATTTTTGGCTCTCCTAATGAAATTTCATAATGCTGGAAGGAGGTATTACGAAGTTATCTGGAGTTTTCAGAGTACCCATTAATTTCAGTGGTTGAAAACTAAATTTGGATACCAGTATTGAGTGAAAAAGGATTCTGTCATTAAAAAAAAATTTTCAAAATTAATCTGCCATCTTTTCCCCCCTCCACTTTCCAATTTTTAATTTGCAAATTTATATTCCTGGGAGTTTCTGGACCAGCACGTTAGGAGGCTACTCAAAGTTCAAATTTCAAATGCAGGATTTCAGAAAAAGGACAAATATTGGAGTCTTTACGAGCATTTCTTGGATTGGAAGACAAAGTAACATAATAATGGTACAACAGTTCTTGCTATAAAATGCCATTTCTATCACCTACAACACAATACATATCATCACGATCATTCTCATTATTATTTTTCAGGGGAAAAAAAAATCAGTCTAAGACTTCAGCCACAATCCAACCACAAACAGGATGGAACAAATCAACTGCTGGTTGATTTGCAGGAGGAGGGCAGCTGAAGCTGGCCAGGACATCATGGCATGGGAACCAGAGCTCTGTGTCAAACCAGAGGCAGCCCCGGAGAGATCGCAGCAATCCTCGAGATCCTGCAGCTGAAGGAGCCCAGGGAAGCTGGGTGCTTGCTGGTGTGGGCTCTGCCTTCAGCTGAGAGGGTGGATGGAGATCCTGGCTCAGAACGTTTTTTTGGGGGAGTGGTGGGCTGTGGTGCCAGTAAAAATCCCACTGCCTGGGCACTGGGAGGTGTCAGAGGGAGCAGGAGCCAGGGAGCCCTCAGAGCTGCCCTGTTGGTTTGCCTGGAAATCCCCACCGAACTGCTGCCTTAATGATTTCAAAAAACGTTATTTCTGGTGGCAGGGACAGTTTTCTCTATGAGTGTTGAAGAGGCAAGAAGTGTGACCCCTGACAAGAGCATGGGATGTGTTACAGCTACAGTCAGGTCTCATCTTTTCCTTGCCTTCTGGAACTTCCCTGCTCTGTCCCACTTTGGCTGGGGCAATGAAAAATGGGGAAGAGGAAGGAGAGAGGGGAGCAGAACTGTGCCAGCAAGTGTTGTTATACAATATATTTTGACAGAGTTTAGGAAGTTTCTCTCCACCCCTCTTTGTCACCACAGTATTCTATCTAAATTGCAGCAGGCAAATTAAGGAGAGTTTATCCAAAAAACTACCTCCAAACTCCTCCTGTACTAGCTTTGGTGCACGTGCAATCGTAATTCAGAACCATGGGAGCAAACCTCACACACACTGCTGTAAATTATTATTTAACAGCAGCAAATTCCCATTATTTTTTACCAAGCCTAAGGGATGGTTTGCATCCCATTCTCAATCTTCCTGGTGCTTTCAACTCAACATGGACACAGGCTGCAGGGTCAGCTCACAAAAACAAAGGATCAGGGTTTGATCATGTTGGCAAAGTGGCTTCAGGAACTCTTTCTTCCCTTTTGGGAATGCCCTGCTATGGTGCTACTCCTGCATCACCAACACTGTACTCAATTATGACAAAGTTGCATGTTATTGTAACCTGAATATTACTATAATTTACACACAACTATAAGTTACATATTACTTAAGCTTCTGTGACAATCAGGGATAAGGGAATGACATTTCCATCACCTGCAGAGGAGAAAATGCAGAACACCTTTGCTCATGAGCTAACTCTACACTGCTGAAGGAGCTGAAACACCTCAGCAGAAAACTCACAAAGAAATCAGCCAGACACATTTAAAGAGCAATTTGGAATCACCAAATCCCAGCCAAATATATCTCGCTGTTGTTACAGCATAAATATAATTACTGCTATTATTAGTAGCAGCAATAGTTGCTATTAAGGTTATTATTAGCCATAATTTTTACTGTGGTACCACTTAGGAATTCCCTCCAAAGACCAGGGTGCCATTGCAACACGCTCTGTGTCACTGTTACCATGACAGTTCTGCTCTGTTTGCCAGAGTGTTTTGGCTAGAGAGCCAGCTGCGGGCTCACTGAGCTCCAAGTTGCTGAGCAATAAATCCCAAACCAAATTCAGGACCAGATTTCTGCTCCAGGTCTCAATGCTGTGACTTGCCACAGAGGCTGCTCTGAAACTCCACCTGAGTCCATCAAGTCTGTCTGCAAAAACACCACTCCTACCAAAACCAGCAGCTCCCATGTCAATTTTTTGAAAATGTATGTTGCAGGAAAGCACAGGATGTGCTGCTGGTGAGATTGACACCACAGAGGGTTATTTGTGGGAAACAAGGAAGATGAGAATTACTTCTTTGCAGCACAAGCAAATAGAAGCACGTTTTATTAAGAAAAAAAGACATTTAGCTAAGCAGGATGTGACAAACTTTGTGAAATATTATGTGAATACAGGGGAGATTTCCCTGACAGATTGTCTCAAGAGATCCATGAACTATTGGCCTGGCTTTCAGCTTGATGTTGAATGCAGTAATTTTGTTAATCTTTCCGGGATGACATGGTAATTTGACTTTTCTGTCTTGCAGGAACGTGTGAGATTGGTCACTGCACACAGAGAATTAATTTCATTGTGGCTTCACTCACAGGTTGTGTTCCCCCTTATAATTTCCATAGGCTGCTGGGCAGAGGTGCATGTCACACACTGAGCCAGAAGTGCAGCAGAATTGTGTGGGGTGCCCTCAGCTGCTCACAGAGGCCACGCAGGAGGTGCAGCTGCCCCAGCACCATGGGGTGACACAATCCCGCTGTCCCCAGCACGGCGAGCCATTAACATCCACGGGAAAGCCACGGTATGTGAGCTAATGGTCCCGAGCCATTACCTAGGAAATCCTTATCACAAAAGCACCGGCGGTTGTGATTTGCATCTCTCCCAGTGTGGGTCCAGTGACTCCTCCATCCATCATCACCAGTGATCTTTGTGTAATCTTCCCGGACCTCTGTGCCACCAACATCCCCGCTACAGGTGTTGTGTTTTCTAATGGTCCACTTAGCACATTCAGAGGTCTTCCATGCTCCCGGCATTGTTTGCTGATGTCTTTTAGGGCTGAGATGGGATCAGTGTTTGTACACCCTCTCCTGAAGCTGAGCTGGCTTGTCCTTGAGCCTGCTATTCAGCGGTGCCCGCTCCTTGTTCGCAGGCGCTCAAGCAAATGTATCCTCAAACACAGCAAACAGGCTAATGCCTCTTGACTCTCCTATTCCTTCCTGCCACCTCCTTTTCTTTTTCCTTGGTTTCTTGTAAGCACAGCCGAATAGGGAAGGGCAGCTTCAAAGAGCCCTGGGATCCCTGAGGCCGCCCCATGGGTGACACCTCTGCTGTCAGCACAGCCAGGAGGATGCAGGGCTGGATCCGAGGATCCACCAGGATCTGCAGAGCCACTCACTCTCCTTCGGGGCTTTTGGTCTCCGTCCGTGGCACCCGTGTGGGCTGATTCTTTTTAAAATTCCCCAGCATGAATTAGCAATGCTCTTTTCAGCAGGTTTCCACTCTCGCTTCTCACCTGAAGTCCTGACTTTTCCTGTCTCCCTTGTCAGTAAAATCAACTTCAGAGAGATGGAGCATCCCGACAGGTTTCTGGAACCACGTGAGTTTGTGACCCATTGTGTGTGTTCCTCACCTGCCAAAACACTGTTTTGGAGACCTTTTTCTCAAGGGACCTATTTAGAAATGAATTAAAAGTACAACTAGATCTGGTGTTAGGTCCTAATTTAACACCTACTCAGCCTTTAATCAGTCTGATCGCAAAAGTGATCTCTCTTCACACTGAAGTCTTTACATTGAAGGGACATTTGTGCTTGACCAGATTTTATCTGATTAAATATTGATAAAGGTGTACCATGATACATGCAGGCGAAATAGTGCATTTATTTAAAAGATGCTGAGCACTCAGACTTACCTGTTGTGATCAGGTGAAAATAGCAAGCCTTGGTCTCCTCCTTTGGGAATCTTGGCAACAGCTTTCTGAGAACCCTCTCCATCACTGCCAGAAGGCTCTCACAGCTCACAGATGTTGTGGCCAAACTCCTGAGAGAGGCTGAAATTAAATCAGGCCTTCTTGAAAAAAAGAAGTCCAGTCCCTTCTTGTGCCACTGTTACTACAAAAAAACAACCAAAAACCAAAAACAAACAAAAAAAACCCACAAAAAATCCCCAAACAAACAAACAAACAAAAAAACCCCCCAAAACAAACAAACAATCAAAACCAACTCCAAAAGCAACAAAAAACAAACAACAAGAAAAGCTACTGAGGAGAACAATTCTTTAACATTTCTGTGTTGTTCAAATGCTGCAGACATCATGTGAGGCACCACACAAACCTGCAGCACAAGGCACTGCTCTGAACAGCTCACAAGCTTGGTTGGTGCTGATGTAAAACACCCATTTCACACATTTTTAACAAAGTAGTACTGCTCATGATGAAAGTAAACCCATTATAAGCAAATAAATCAATAAATCCAAAAGGTTTTTATGCCAATCAAAAATAGTCATGTCGGTGTTCGTGCCTTGGCATTTTAATGCTTGATTCTGGTTTTTTTTTGGGGGGGGTGGGGGGAATTAAAAAATATTTCACGAATAAATGATTGATCTCATGTGGAGTAAAAATATTTCAGGGCCATGAGGAAAATTTGGGATGTTTATTTCAGCTGGAAATCAGTGTAACAATTAGGGCTCCCGGCTCAGGTTCCAGGGAGACATCTTTCTTCCATTGCATTTTTCTCTGTCCCTCCGATGCCAACTCTTATAAAACAAGATACCACAGGATTTAATTCTAAAAATCTAATATTACTGCCTCGTGGTGAACTGAATACTACAGATTCCTTCTTGATAATACTGTCTCATGGGATTCCTGCGTGGTAACAGAATCTCCTGGGATTCCTGTCTGGTAACCATATCTCACTGGATTTTGGTAGTATTTCTCCCATTGGATAACCCCAGCCCCACCAAATAAGCAGTCATAAACCTCACACTCTCTTTATTTTGTGTGACATTATTTTACTCATATCAGATCCTGGGGGGGTTTTCAGCACATTTTTTTTCACTAAATAAGAGTCATGAATATGATGGAATGTTTAGTTTGTTTTACATGAACAATATCAAGATATCCCGTTAAAGAAGCAATAATTGGAATGCTTCGTGGCTTCATTGCTCTTAGTCTTTAGTTGTACATGGACTAGAAACCTTTCTGTTGTTCTGAAAGTGAGCTATGGTAATAGTTCTTCCCCTTCACGCCTGTGAGAGAAGCCACAGCTAAAGAGTTTCAGAGGGAATATATCGAGCAGCTCTTGAGAGAGGTTTTCAGTTAAATCAGGAAGCAGCAACCCAGCCTTTCTGTCCTTAGCCACTCTTTCCACCCAGATTCCAACAGCAAGTTGACAGGGATAAAATTATTGCAAAAAGTCCACAAACAAACGGAATTTTGTTCTTGCAGTCCTTCCTGGTGTTGCCAGATATTTTTCCAGCTTCTCACAGGATGCAGGACCACCCTGGGAAGTCAATCCATGAACTGGGGAAGTCTGTCAGGAGAGCTGCCCATCTCACAGGGTTCAAACCCTTTCCATCACCCTGCAACACGGAAAGTGGTTCAGGAGAGATCTGCCCTGGTTTGTCCTGTGAGGTTTCCAGGCTCAAAAGTTTTGTCTTGAGCTTTCCTTTGGCTTATTTAGTGTTTCTAATGGCCCGCTTGGGAAGAGGAGGCTGGGGGATCACCTCCAGGGAGGAGCTGCTGCT
Organism: Pardalotus punctatus; assembly: GCA_013400915.1. Lineage (NCBI taxonomy): Eukaryota > Metazoa > Chordata > Aves > Passeriformes > Pardalotidae > Pardalotus > Pardalotus punctatus. Next base: position 35,983 of record VZTX01011143.1, read on the forward strand.
GAGGGTGGCGAGTTCAGAATATGTTCCTGTTGCCATGATCCACCTCCTGGAGTACTCAGTCTCCAAAATGTGATTTAGACAAAACAGTGATGGGCCCTGCAAAGAATTATTCAGTAGGATTTGTGTCACCAAGCTCTTGGATGTGCCCACAGACATCTGGGCCTGTCTGGACCAGGTGGTTTTAGCAGAGCTCTGAGCAGCTGCACCTCTGGCTCAGAAAGAGAAGGAAAGTTTAAAACCCAGACGCTACCCAGGCTTGAAGCCCAGTGAAGGTGCCTGAAGAATACAAATTTTAGAGATGAAAGAACATAAACAGGCTACACCTTCTACTAGAGCACTGCATCCCCTGCTACGTGTTCAGACAAAAAAATGGACATATGCCACTTTTCCTTTTCACAGCTGTCTTTCTGTCCAAATATAACACTCGCTACTCCAGAACTTACAGCTGCTCTGAGACCTTTTTTGAATCCAGGCCACACATCAACACCAGCTTTTCTTTGGTCCTGCTCTAGTCGTCGAATCTCATCACACTTGGAGACACAAGGACCTGTGATAACAATGAACAGCTTGATGTTATTTTTGAGAGGATCAATAAAGTTTATTCCAGAAGGTAAAAAAACCCAAATACGACCGGCACAGTTGATACCAGATCTGCCAAGACACCTTTATCCCTAATCCTGGAATTTCCATAGTGTTTATCTGCCTGAAGAACCATTGGAATTAGCAGGCAGGAGAGCAAGCAGAGGTCCTGGCTAGCACCTTGGCACCCTCTGCCATGACTAGGAAGACTGTCCTGGCTATTGCTGTGGAATGGGACAGCCAGGAATGGTGTCAGAGCAGGGGCTGCATCTCTCCTCTGCTGCCTTTTAAGTCCCAGCTCTCTGCTTGGACAAGGAGCTGAGAAAACCGTGTTGGAGCGTTGGACAACAAAAACCTTTTACCAGGGGGCTTTTGATGGTCCTTTAAGGAGCCATTCATGACTTTCTGGTGAGTCACCACCCCAAAAATACTGCGAGGGCTATTCATTCAGCGGGGCTAGCGGTGCAAGCTGGAAACAATCTAGGGAACTCTCATCTTCAGGTCAGTGGGGGCTGGCAGCAACAAGGGGCGAGACGAGAAAGAGCACGGCTCCCAAATTGCTCTCGTGCATGCTGTGCCTGGGGACTGGCCCTGCAGGAAGGGAAGGGTTTATTCCATGCCCAGAAGCAGAGTTGTAGATCCCTGTTTTGCTGTGATGAGTTTTTGTTTTTGTTTGTTTTTGCTTGAGGAACGATGAGGCTGGGAAAGGTTTCTGTAAAAACTGGAAGGAAAAGGAACCATGCAGAGCCTGGGGGAGACACATGAAAATTCCTGCCATCCCACACTGCTTGGAAGGGTCAGAGAGCGACTTGGGTGTTTATCCTGTTTATAGCCCACAGGACCTTCTTAGGGCCTGAAGCCCTCCTGCTATAAAAATAGGGGAGAATCCATAAAACTAGCAGCATCTCACATATAGCACAGCCCCTTTCTTACAAGACAGGCAAGAAGCTTAAATGCCTTAATTAGAAGTTCTCTGAGTTATTTTTTGTGTGTTGCAGCCAACGACACAGAACATGGACTCCTGATGGAATACCAAGGCAGTAAATCAATGGAGGGTCTTTGCTACCGTTCATGAAATGCTCCAGCTGTGCTCCTAAGGATTATAATGTCAACAGAACCCTTGATTTGAATCACAGCCTTGCCTTCACTCAGGGGCCATATATTAGTCTTGAAAAGCAGACAGAGTTTCATTGCTCAGGGGAAAAAAAAAAAAGGAAAAGAGAGAATCGCTGAGCTGAAAATAAAATGGTGATGTAGGGGAGGAACACTCCAGTGCAGCCAAAGGAGAGACATGGTGACTTTAAACAAAAACCTCTAGAAACTTGAACTTCAGGATCTTGCTCCGTGTTTGTTTAGGATAAATTTCACAAGCCAAATTTAATTTTTCCCAATACATCTCAACAATGTTTAGGCACCTGATTCAGTGCTCAGCTTCACCAAAGCCATTACAGCGATGCCAGCTGACTTCAGCCAAGGATCTGGTCCTTACTCAGAGTATGACACATATCAGGAATCCCAGGAAACAAAAAGGGATCATTTTAGACAGTGGCAAATTTGTCTGGAGAGCAAATGTGTTTGAATACCACTTGTGGTTATGCTCCTACTTTAGGGCATGATCAAATCATAGAATCAGAATCATAAAATACCCTGAATCAACGGAGACTGGACAATATTCCATCAGGCTGGATTCCCAAAAGCTGTGTAAAAGGTGAAGTTTTGCCTTAGCGAAACACTTGAAGTTTCCCAGGAATCTTTTGACATTTAGCAGGTGTTCTCTTGCAACAATTGTAATAAATCTTAACAACCCACATGTAACCAGGCGAAAAAAAAAAGCTGAAAGATTTTCTGATGATGACCTTGAAGTTGTGACGAGGTCACGCTGGTAGTGTCATGCTGCAGTTTGCACATGTTCTTCCTTTCTTATTCCTACAGGAATCAGCTGCTGCCAAAGTATACATGATACAAACTAGAATCTTGATTATCCAAAGCTCAGTCATAGTCTCTGTTGCCTATAATACAGTTCTATCCCTGGTATTTATTGCTTACACTGAAAAGTATCTCAGTTATTCAAAACCTTGGTTACCCAGATGCAGTGACTGAACCCATTAAATCAATTTGCAATTAATTCAGTTGGCTCCAAACCATTTCCCCTCTCATAAGTGTACTGAAGCTGTGTAAAGATTTGCACAAAAATCACTCAAAAAGGGGGAGGCCTACTTTTGCTTTTGTTGGAAGCAAAAAGAAGAAAGAAATCTCATGGAGTCCTAATAGTCCTGGAACTGTTGGCAGGTTTGTATCTTTGCAGGAACAAGAAAACCTCTTCCCTGAAATGCAGAATTATTTGAAAACGCTGCCTTGCACTCTGGCTAAGGTTGAAGAGCAGCTGAAATACATTGGGGCTGTAGAGCTGAGCCAATTCCTGAAATGTAATCCTGGTTCTACTGCCCCAACTCCTGCACAGTCACTGTCCCCAGTGGGGATGGGAGCAGCCTTTTTTCTCGGCTTGGCATTTTGTTTATTTTGGTTTATTTTCATTCCCAACCAGCAGCCTGTGCAGATCTGTGCCAGCTCCTGCCTCCTCCAGCACCCTCAAGGCTGCACTGGGGCTCCTGCCCAGGCTGCATGATGGGCTCCAAAAGCCTCATCCCAGTTTCCTGGGATAACAGGAACTTCCCTTCTCGTCGTGTCTCCGAGTACAAGCTGCCCCCAAAGCTGAAAACTCAGCTTTGCATCCAAATAAACACATCCCTGTTTCGCCACCACAGTCTGGCCAAATAGAAAGACACGAGTTTGTTTCATAAATAAGTGAAATCGAAGGGTCACATTGACAAGTGAATGATGTCATTGGTGTGAAAATATGCATTTTGTTTGTCTCAGATACAACGCTTCAGTCCTGGAAGTATGTGCAGAATAAAAACCCACCAGCCTTCACCTGGCAGGGCTCTCCAGGGCAGTTTTCCAAACTGATTCTCTGTTTTCTCCCCACCTGCCACTTCTTCTTTTCTTCTTTTTCTTCTCTCAGTCTTATGGAAGAAACAGCACCACAAGAGCAACTCAAGGTGTAAGAGTATTTTTCTTATCTCTCTTTACATTTTTATCTCTTTATGTCTCCTTTCCATTTTCCATAAAAAATTCTGTTTTACCAATGTTGCACAGAAGAGAGACACAAAGTGCCTTTAAGTCTTTCCATAGACTCCAATACTTCACTATTTTCTTAAAATAAAAAAAAAAAAATTCTTCCTTTGTTTAACCATCATGTTCTTTACAAGAACACAACCTAGATTGTCTCCAAAACTTACCAAGGAAGCAAACTCTTGACTTCCTCTCTAACCCAGTTCTGAAGAGCTTTGTTTTACCATCCTGCTCACCCTCTGGAGAGATAAGAGAGAATCTTAGTTTTCACAGCTATTTTTGAACATATTTCCAGTAAAGAATTTGAAATACAGCTCGTTCTTCATTCAGCACTGGGGAAAGAAAGGGTTAATCTGATCCTGGGGGTTTTCTTTCCATATGCACTACTGAATATGGGTAACAGATACTCAGAGCAGACAGACTATGGGACACAAATAAACTCACTTTCTGCTGCTGTAGTTTTAGACCCGTGCTGCCACAAAAAATGTCTAAGGATTTAAGAATAATTTTCAGTTGGTTTCACGGTCTGAGCAGCACATGCCTGTGAGCCTGTGATGTCTGCAGGGTAAAGCAGGCACAGCACAGCTCTGCTGTGCTCAGCAGTGTGTGTCACCTCTCCTCTGGTGACACTGCCTCGGCAGGCTGCTTTCAGACTACCTCATTTCTGGCTCCATAAAGGAACATTTGTGTGGCTTTTCCTACCAGAAACACAAAGGGAAGGTGGAGCCGTGACCTGCTATCAGTTCTTTCTTAATGAAGCATCTAAAGGCACTGAATCCTGGTTGCAGTTGGTGAATGAGCCCGTTTCTCCCTCCAAAATTCATGCAAGGAATAATTTCTAAAGATAATAATTGATTTAAGGCAAACTATCAGCTGGTTATCACATATGATGTATTGTTAATAATCCAACTTATCTGAAGTACTTCCAAAAGAAGATTATTTCCAAATGAAAGAAAAAGGTTGTTTCCAAATGAAAAAGACATCCTGCTCAAAGACAGCTTAGTGTGAAATCTTGTGATATTGTGATTATACTGTCAGACTTAGTTTTCTTTGTTTCAAGACAAAAATTTGCAAATCAAGCAGCTGGTGCTGGGGATATTTCCAAGCCAGACAAACTGCACTTCCCACAGGAGCTGGATCCTCCAGAAACTCTGCAGCCACCCCCACTGCCTGTTATTTCTTACATTTGCACCAGGATGTCTCTGAATTCTCCTTGCAGTTCTCATCCCCGCTCTTCAAATCCACACATTTCAGCAATAAAGACACCCCATAATTTAGGGCTGATACTGTGGGAAAAAACCCCAAACATTTTCTTTAACCTGCAAAGTGAGGACCCTGAACAAAAACACACAGCTATTTTGTGGTCGATAAGGGGATGTTCCCTGGATTTCAGAAAGGCTTCCCTTCTGCTATGCAATGGTGGCATCTGAACTATTGCAGGACTAAAACGGGACAGTTCTCTTCAAGCATCTAAATTTGGAGGTGGCCCGAGAATGCTCACAAAGGAGGACAGTTACCATCAACTGTTCTTTAATTATAGATCTGCTTGTTCACCTTCCCAAATCCTTCAAACATTCTGGAAGGAAACAGGAGACATTTGAACTTGCAAACTTCAAAAGACTGTTTAAGATAGCTTAAAAAAAAAAAAATCAACCAGTTCAATACATTGTCTGCCTATGGGAAGCATTTTACCTCTGAAAATGCAAGGAGAGAGGAAGGAAGGAAGGAAGGAAGGAAGGAAGGAAGGAAGGAAGGAAGGAAGGAAGGAAGAAAGGAAGAAAGGAAGAAAGAAAGAAAGAAAGAAAGAAAGAAAGAAAGAAAGAAAGAAAGAAAGAAAGAAAGAACGAAAGAAAAGAAAAGAAATCTTTAATAGAAGAGGAGGTACCTTATGTGAGCTGTTCACTTCTGTTATATTATTTATTTCTCACAGAGTACAAGTTTCTAAATTTTCCCTAGGGTTTTATCTATCTCACTCTCCTTTTCCCTCTGCTTTGCTAATTTGTGCCTCTGAAATACACTTTTCCAACATCATACTTACAAGCAGTGCTCTTTTCTGAGTACATCCAAAAAGCAAGGCACCCTTTGCTTACCAAAAAAAAAAATAAAAATTTAGCCTAAAACTGGAGAAAAGTAAGTCAAATTCAAGTAAAATTTTTACACTTAGATACTTATATATCTGCTTTTATTCATGCAGTATTTTTATGTCTTATTTGTTTCTATGTTAGAAGCTGGTCACTTCTTTTTGCTGTCATTTTCATGGCCACAATAAAAAAGTGACATTTGCAGCTGGCAATGTTTCCTTCCTTGGGCCAGTTTGTCTTTAAGGGTTGTGGTGCCCACAACATGGATGTGGGTGAGAACATCCATTTCCCATCCCAGGTGCCTTCTTAGTCCCTATATCAACAAGAGAAAAACACGAAAAACCACCACAAAGGAGGGGACATCCCTCACACTGCTCATTTCCACGTTTGCAGCTACACTTTTCCTGTGGACAAAAATCAAGGAGATCACTGCTTGGAAAAATGGCTCTGGCAGGAGCTAGGAATCCATTTTTTAATTTAATTTAATTTAATTTAATTTAATTTAATTTAATTTAATTTAATTTTATTATTTTATTTTATTTTTCCCAATGCCATTAACAGAACTGAGGAAAAATAATAATAATTCTTCAGTCCCTGAAGATTTGTACAGCAGAGGAGACCAGAAGCAACCAAGGGGTGATTGAAGATATTTCACATCCACTTCTTCAGCTCCAGAAGATGCAGGAATATCTGCCAGGATCTGGCTCATGGGGAAATACTCTTTGCAGACTCCTGGTTTTGACATGTTAGCGTCCTTCCCCTCTGCCTTTCCTCTGCACAGAGAGCCATGGAATAGTTTGGGAGGGAAAGGCTTCTTTGTTGGTGTCTTTTCCTGCTAAGAGATACTTCTTTTGTGGCCAGTAGAAAGATACTATATTTATTATCAATAAAAAAATTTTGCATTCCAAGAAGGAGAAGAGCTGCCAGTAAAAGTCCCCTCTGCACAGATTATTGTTTTGATAAGACAGATCTCAGCAGTTCCTATCAAAATCTTTTTGGCAGAATAATATGCTGGTCTTTGGTTCTTAGAAAACAATTCTGCACGTCAGCAGTGCATAAATCGTTGTCCTAACTGAATGCCTCTCTTTACAATGCCTTCAGCATGTTGCTGGTAATTAATATTGCAATTAAATTGAAGCATTTCAATTCCAGGAGTGTAGAAATATGTGGAATCTCATTTGTTTTGGGTGTACTCAAAGGTGTAGTGTATTTGCTCTATCAATATGGCAATCAGGGATTTGGGTGTGACTAAACTTAGAAACTTAGAGCTTGGTTTGATTTGTCTGTATTCATTTTGGGGGGGGTACATTGCAAACCACTCTCTTCTAGTGCTCCCCCTCAGCTCTTGAGGCCAGAAAAAGGATTCCTGATTTTTAATGCTGTTGATTATACATTTTTTGGAGGAAAATTCCATGTTACTATGAGATACATGGGTGTATGAGTATGGAGAATCTGGTGCTTTATGTCAGATACAATTAAGCACTAAGATTCGAAGCTTTCATTGTTGCTGTTAACAGCTTTATTTCCTGAGGTTTTTGTTTAGGTCTGAGAGGAGATTTTGGGCATCAGTGCTCAGTGGTGGCAGGGTGCTCAGGGGAAGGTTTCCAATGCAACTCAAAGAGACTTTTTTTGAAGGCATTTTTCTCTGATATCTCATATTGCCCTGCCTGGCTACAACTTCAATATATTTACTTGTCTGCTCCTCTGAGTCCATATTTACAGATGAGGCTGTGAATCGAATGTCTGATGATGAAAATGGGTGTGTTGTAACAGCTTGGTTGTAGAGATTTTTTTCATCCTGAACTGCTCTGGATGGGAATAAACTTTCCTAAAGCTGAGGGTGTAAGCACATCCTCCATTCAGACAATTATAAGAAACACTTAAGCCTTGCTGGCTGAATAGTTGAACTAACAGCAGCCCCATTTCTGCACCAGGCCATGCTGCCATCCAAAGGGAAGGCACGTGTGGCCAAAGGCATTTCTTTGCCTTTTGTTTTCCACAGGGTTCTGCATCTGTGGGAGAAAAGCAGAGAAGAAAGCGGAAACATCAGGAAGTAAAGCAGGAAATCCAAGAGCTCACAAAAGGACTCCAAACAGAGAGGGTTTGGGGGGTGGTTGGAGCTATTAAAGAGTATGAACAAAACATCCCCTCTGGCATTATTTTCGTGCTTTTGGTGACTGAGAAAAACAGATTTTGTACATTCTTCGCAACTGAATAAAACAGATTTTGTACATTCTTCACAACTGAATAAGATTACCTGGAGAAATGTCACCAGGCCCTCTTCTGAATGCTGAGGGAATGAGTGTGAAGCAGTTTCCAAATACAAATGGAGTTCACTGCTGTTCTTGCTGAGGCAAACAGGTGACAGGAGCAGGGCTTGTAGAAACAAATATCAGACCTCTAGCAAGTGATGAAAAAAAGGAGCTAGAAATATCACAGAATTGCCAGAATATAATCTCAGGATGACAAATTCATGATGCTCAAAGAGAAAGAAAATCCGTGCTTAGAAAGTGAAGAAGAAAAGGTGTGAGCAAATTTGGAAACAATTCCTGCACTATAACTTAGTTATTTGACATGGGGGAGCGATTCGTGTTTCAAGCACAACTGCTGCTTTTTATGGAGAGATAATCACAAAAATCCCAACATAATCACTAGAGACCAGGACATGTTACATGGAGCTGTTGAACAGAACTATGACGGGATAGAGCAAGGATTAAAGGAACTAAAAGATCTGCTTCAGATGTAAATCAAGAAATCACGGACCATGCTGTGTGTCTTCTGTCTGGAAGCCAGTAAATGAAAATTTTGCCAAAACCCTTCAATTGGCTGTCTTCTGCCTCATGAAAAGACACTGACATTCAAGTCCCGTTCAAGTGATGTATCAGTGACTGGGAAAGCAACAAAATATTTGCATAATGTGTACAATTTCTACAGAACATTGTTTTTTGAAGGGACAAACCTGGGAGGAAATGGTCCCATGCAGTGCTGAAAATGGCACCAAGAGAAGGTGGTGGCACCGTGGGGAGGAGGTCAAGGAGATGAAGGAAATGTACCTTGTGGAGTTTGGAAAGAGATGGTGCAGAAGAGCAAATTGAAAAGATAATTTTTGGAAGTACACACGCCAGCTGCTCAATTCTTGTTTCTATCTGGCAGCTGGGCAACCCTACTGAATGGGCAATAAGAGATGTTAGGGAGAGAACAGACAGTCAGCACAGCAGGTTGTTAGAGTGGGCTAGAGAATTACTGATCAGACTGAACAGAACGCTTGGACTGTGAGGGGAGAGAAATCTGGGGGCTGGGACAGGGAGCTGGACCCCAAAACACACAGGGGCCATCTGGACTCCCAAAGGCAAGGGAAAGGCAGCAGTCAGTGTGATTGAAGTGCAGCCAGGCACTGAACCACGGACAGGTCGGTGGGTGGGAGATCTGGAAGGTGGCTGGTCCAAGCCCTCTCCTCAAGCAGGGTCGTCTAGAGCAGGGAGCCCGGAAAAGACAATGAATTTGGGGTGAGCATCCTCCCCTGGCTCCAGGGTGAGAACAGTTTGCTCTCTGGAGCAAGTGAATTTGCATAAACTCTGTAGCCCCAAAAGGGGTAAAGTTCACATCCTCCTCAAAAAACATGAAAGAAAAGAATCCTGATGATTACCTGTACAATGGAAAGGTATAAATTCACTCAAGAAGCTTTTTTAAAAGAGGAGACACATCGTGATGTTTTAATCCTAAGGAGAAAACAGCTCAAATCTATCTCCTCCTGTAAGGTATCCCCTATGGTTCTGGTCCAAATGAATAAAATGGGATATAGAATACAAGAGGGATCATTATCACGAATAGGATTTCAGCCTGTCAGTGTCTGGGAACTATGGAATTCAAGGCTGCTAAAGGAATATTAAGCAATGAATGTCTGTAATGAAAAGTATTTCAACAAGAACATTAATATTTCTTAAGAGATAGAAAAAAAAAAAAAAAAGACAAATCCCAAAGCCATCTCCTTTGAATTGCTGCAACAAGACTGAGCAAAGAAAAATTCTAAGAATGTGGATAAAATTGTTTTAGGTTGATGTGAAAATCATCACTTACCCACAGTAGTTTAAGTGCCATTATGTCCAATCAATTAGTTATTTTTTCTTTTGCCTCCCCCCCTCTTTTCTTTTTCAGTGTTAGTATTTTAGGCTCTGTTGGGATGAAAACTAGCACTGAAATAAGGATGTAATTCATGAGTTAAGCTTAATTTCATTGTAATTTCCTATGGGAAAGAGGTTAAAACGATATTCCTACAAGCACGAATTAGAGCTCAAAAGAAAGGCAGGAGTAAGCAGGTGTTTTGTAATTAGTGATATTCCTGTTCCGCCCACAGCAATTACCTGCTGATCCTTTATGGCAGGGAGTTGGGCCATCTGCAAAAGAGAGGCAGGAGAAAAGAATGAGAGGAAAGTTTGGTAAAAACAGAGGTACAGAAAAACAAGGGACACAGCCAGCACAAATACGGGCATTTGAGAAAAGCTGAGCGTGAAAAGGAAATGTTTGATAGGAAACGGACACGGTGCAGGGGGAGAAGATGGATCTTTGTGTCACACAAAACAGGAGTTTGTTCATTTTCTTGAGGCCGTCGGCACTGTATCAAAAATACTTGATGCAGTCAGTAGTTATTAACTTTACAACAGGAATTTTAGGGGGAGAAAGCTGAGGATGGATCTTGGTTTTGTTACAAGTGGAGGTGAAGCAGATCTGAAAGTGGTCAGAATAAATATTTTTAATTTGTTTATTTCGAAATTAGGCATGAGGGAAACTCTCTCTCTTAACCTTCAGCTGCATGGGATCTTTCCTTGCCAGTCGGGCTTGCCGATGCTTTCCTTCCCTTGCATTTTGTGCCAAAGCTGGAGAGCCGGGAGGGCTCCCTGCATCCCTTTCCTGCCCAGTCATCTCCCACCTCTAGTGGGAAGTGAATCAGGGAGATGAGACGGGGGAGCTGGCAGTCAGCAAAGCGTCTCCAAAGCACCCCTGGGTGCCCAGGAGGCAAAGATTCATTTTATTCCCTGATACGACCAGCTTTCAGAAGGCACCTTGGATCCTGCTGCAGTTTTTACCTTGCATGGTTCTCAGGAGAGTGAGCAACCAGAAAATCTGAATTCTTCTGTTTCTTTCTCAGTCTCTTTCTTCTTAGCACAGTGGCTCCTGCCGTGAAACTGCCAGATTACCTCTGTGAAGGTCCCACCAGTATTTTCAGTTATTTTGTAAAAGCAGGAGAATTTGGGAACATAGGTCGTGGTGTTCTGTACTCTTCTTTAAACCTAGGCCTATGCTGAGTGCACCATTATTTAATGTAGGTCATTTAAGGGTATTTTTACATTGTTTCAGCATAAAGGAGAACAGAGATCAAGGAATTTTGTTATTCAAACTTAGTTTCCTTCTTGATTGGAATATTACAGAAAATATACAAGGGTGGAAGGCATGGAGCACAGAATTTGGTACAAAAACACTTTTCTGGTTTTACCTTTCTAGGGATGTAAGCAGTGCTAAACCTAGGTTTCAACACCTTATTCTAGGGACTCATCTTCCCTCTCTCACAGATTTCACCTCCTGGTGGAAGGAAGATTTTCACTAGCTAGTTTTAAATGAGCACATTTAAATGAGAGCACTGAATAGCAGCCCACAAGAAACCCTTTCTCTCAATATGAGCAGGAATGGGATTCACACCCATTTCTCTGTAATACCAGATTTAACTTCTGTTAAATTCAGGTGGAGTGTCCATTTCAGTGCAGTCTTCATTTTCTCCAGCTGGGCACTATCAGGGCCCCATTCTAGGAACTGAAGAGCACAAGGCCAAACCTCACTGAAATTATCATTATTTGTGCTTGTCAAGCACATCTCAGTCTTTGTTCTACTCTATCATCTCCTGGGTGCCGAGAGAAATGTTTAAAGCTTAACCCTTTTCTCAAAATGGAATCTGTGATGCGGACTCCCCTGAACTTTGCAGAAGGTAACTTCCAGAATCAGAGCAGAAAAGTCACAAAATCACGGAATGGTTTGGGTGGGAAGGGACCTTAAAGCTCATCCTGTTCAACCCCCTGCCATGGCAGGGACACCTTCCACCATCCCAGGCTGCTCCAACCCCAATGTCCAACCTGGCCTTGGGCACTGCCAGGGATCCAGGGGCAGCCCCAGCTGCTCTGGGAATTCCATTCCAGCCCCTGCCCACCCTCACAGGGAGAAATTCCTTCCCAAGATCCAATCTGAACCTACTCTCTTTCACATCACACTTGAGTCCTATTCTAAGAGAGGATTCATCTGTTGGTAAACGGATTTCTACTGCCAAAGCTTGGCCAATGCAAATGCCACATTACCAAGATTCATTTATTTAAATGACAAGGTCAGGCGTCTCAGAGTTTTAATTTAACACATTCAAGAATTATCTGGTAATGTATTGAAGTGTTTGAAGTAGCTGACAATCTTACTTTCCTTGGAGAGTAAGGAAAAAGCATAATTGAGAGTGGCTGGTCATAAAATAAAAATAAATATATGTAAATTTTTTTTAAAACCACCATTTTTCTAACTCCTGTATAATGTAAAAATAAGAATGTAGCCTCTTATGGCCAGAATAACCACGAAAGTGCTATACCTTCTCTGTGGACATAAATTTGCTAAGTGTAAAATATCCATATGCTCTGGGAGGACAGCATCACTGAGACGATAGCCCATGGCAAGTTAGAATAAAAATACTTGAAATAAAAATTATATTTTGGGTTTTTTTAAGAAAAGAAAATGTGAAAGTCATTGACAAAATTATTACATCCAACCAATTTACCTTTGAGTGTGCCTCAGTTTGTCTCGCTTCTCTCACAGGTAAAAATCCTACAATACCTAAAAGTACGTGGTGTGATTTTCAGTTCCGTTACACAGTGTACCAAAGCTGTCCATGTTAACCCTGTCACACGATCCCAGCTGTTAGTTGTTTTAGTAGCATTTTGAAGGCTCTCAGTCCCTTCCATCCCCACGAGCTCCCCCCACCCATCAGTGTCCCCTCCTTCTGCGCTGGTTCTTGCTCGGGGCTTTCAGGACACTCTCCCGGTACTTCCCGTTGGTGTGGAACAGCCGGACCATGTCATGGTCTTTGTTGTCCAGCACTCGGGGCAGAAAAAGGGAGGATTTCTGTGTCCTGCGGGTTTTAAAGCCCCTCCTGGGTCGTCCTTTGCCGTTGATGGAGACGTACCAGAGTCTCTCGGCGCTGGCTTTGCGCTTGGGGCCGGCCCTGCTGGGCACGGTCCGGTACAGGCGGGAGGCGTAGGTGTTGTAGCCCAGCTCGTGGATCCTCTCCACGAACTCACACTCTGAGTTGTAGCTCTCCTGCAAAGGAAACACCACCAAATCTTACACAGGACTCAGCTTTGGGACAAGGACAGCAACACGTTTGGCAAGAAAACCTCAGGCTGGTGCTGCAAAAGGCAGAAGGGAAGCGCTGAGCTTGAACAAGGTGCTCCCTGTCACCAGCGTGAGCACACTCTGTGCATCAGGGGCAGGAAGCGGCCCCAGCACCAAACTGGAAACAAAAAAATGGCAGGTGAATAGGAGTGAATAGCTCTGTTGATTGTTCAGCTGTAATTTTTTTTTTTTTTTTGTGCTTATGAATTTAATGCAGCTGTGAACTGGCCAGAAGATTTAATTGCTGCCGATCAACCTCTGCCATCTATTGAAAAGGTAAAATCCTACAGTGAAATGTCAAATGTGTCTCTTCAATTGGTATATTAGTCATTAGATACACTCGTATTCTGTCACACCCAGCTCATAATGGGTATTTGAGCAGTAAACTACACCTTCATGGAGCTTCTTTGTTTGCTTCAGCACAACAAAATGAAAGCACACTCTGCCCCACAGTGTGTTCCTCCAAAATGCCAGGCTGCTCCTTTATCACAAACTGTAAGGGAGAATATTCACCCATCCCAGGTGCTCACATTTCACATGATCTGTCCAAATTTGCCCCTTTCCATCTGTTCCTTAACGGAGAGAAACCTCTGCAAAAGCCCAGCACAAGGAACTCCTTTCCCCAACCTGGGAGCAGGAGAAACAGCACAGACGAGGGATTTCCCACACTGTCCATCCTTCCTTAGCTACAAACCCATCCTTGCTGTACCTGTGTGGTTCAGAGCTCAGATCTAACTCGTGTGAAGCACAGAGGCAGACGGGAACTCCCACCACGGGTTTTCATTCCTCATTTTCTGGAGCACACGGAGATGGCACAGGTAGCCAGGCTGGGGCCAGAAAAGCCCTGGACCCCAGTGACGAGGTGCCTTTAAAGCTGCTCACTCCCCAGAAACGCTGATGGGCGTTTAACAAGGTTTTAAAAGGCTCCACATGTCGCAGCTTCCCAGCTGTAAAACGGAAGTGCCCTTCCTCGGGAGGACAAGGCGTTCAGATGCTGAGCTGCTGGAGCCCATGCAGCCACCAGATGTAGGTGGCTTTGTCCTGCCGCCTGCCTCCCTTCTGGCTGTGGAGGCTTTACCACACTGGGTAAATCCCGAGGATTATCACGATCTGCTAAGGGTACAAAGGAATTCTGCAGGCTCAACAAACCCGTTCTATTGACACGGGAAAATGGGTGAACCGAGGGATAACAGAGTTATTCCAATATGATTTCATAAAATGCTCCCTGTTTAATTATCCCTGAATTAGTCATATTTCTGAAACAGGGGCCTTGCACAGGGTCTTGGGGCAGCGATATCAGTAAAGTGGTTGGACAGTTTTCTTCAGGCAAGCAAGGACAGGAAGTTTCTCCTGAGCTGAGCCCTCACCACTTCCTGCTTCTGTGAAAAGAGCTGGAGTGGAATAGCTTTCCCTGGATTGTCCCTCCAGCTCTGAAACACGTCTGAAACCATCTCTCTCAAACTTGAGCTGGAAGAGGACGAATTATCTTTACAAGTTATGTAGAAACTTTTCATGGCTGCCATTCTTTGGCCCATGACAGATGAACAAACTTCAGGATGGCCGGATGCTCCTCAAGAAAGGAAAATCCAGGAGAGAGGGAATCTCAGAACTATCCTGTGGCTTTTCTCCACTTTAGGAGAGGAGCTTTTTGCTCAGAATTTGCTTAGTCTTTTTTTAATTCCATTTAAGTAATCTGAAGGGCAAAAAGAAAACCCTTTTTTGAAGAAGAAAGAGAGAAATATGAGAAAACTTGAAAAATCATTGTCCCAATTCATTTTTTTGGGGGCAGATGCTGGCTCTGAGCTGATGGAGGAGGTCCATCAAAATAGATACCCATTTTAATCAGAATATTAACCAGAAGCACAGAAGTGGACAGCCTTAACTTTGGCAAGCAGAGCTACCATGGCATCATTCCTCTTCAGCTGCCTTTCCTTTTGTTGAAATAATTTGTGGTCTGGTTGTCTACAGCAGCAAAGAACCCTCGTCTTTACACACAGGCCACTCCATCAGTGAGCATCGGGTGATTCACATTACAGAAACTGGGTCGTAAACACTGTCAAAACATTCCTGAAAAGGTGGAGTTAAATGTGTCAAACTGGGGAGCTACAGAGTTGATTGTGTCACCCAGGCTGGGTTCTCGGGGGGAAAAGATCACATTGCTCAAGGATATTGCTGTTTAAATCAACAGTTACATCTAATGGTTCTGAGGAGGGAGCAAATTTCACCTTATCCGTATTTCCCCTCTTCAAACCTGCTTCCATACCCCAGGATTCATGGGGAAACGGCACCGTTTGGCTGTCATGCGGCAGGAGATCACGAGATTGCTGGGATGTAACCAAAGACAATGGAAGAAATTCAAGCAGGGAGATAATGTGTATGGTGCACAGTGAGAAACGTGCCCTGGGATGTCTCTGGGTGTGAAGAAGTCTAAGCTGAAGTATTTTATTCACTCAGGGGAGATACTGTCTGGGCTGAAAAGGCAAGGCTCCCACTTATATCAGCAAACCCTAGATTTTATCTCAAAAAATTAGGTCAGATGAGCAAAGGAAGGTGTTTATGTTCACCTTTATCTTCTTGCACCTTCTCTTTCTTGTTTTCCTTGCTATAGCCCTGCCTTTTAGTACCTGTCAATGCTTTCATTGCCCAAGCAAATGCTCTATGCAAAGAAACTCCCATCAGGAGGTTGCTTTCCTGTAGCATAAATGCTCAGTTACTTCTGGATGTCCTTTATCTGACATATCGCTGCCAGCATCCAAGATCCACATAATATATGGACAATTCTGACATTCCATGTACCTGTGGCTGTCCAGGCAGCAAGAAAGTACGAACACAGTTTTCCCCACTTTTAAGACTATACTGATTGGTTGCCTGTAACAATTCCAGGCAAAAACCTGTTACAACCTTACTCTTTTCTCTAGAAAAGTTGATTTATAAGAAATCAGTTCTCCCCACTAGACCTGTTCCTTCCACAGGAAATGACAGGCATGTGCCGGACTCAAGTAAAACTTACTGATGCATAAAGTCTGCCCCTCTTGTTCATGGCCAGGTATCTGCCAGAGAACAGGCCCTTGATGGCAACAATTCCAACGTCCACAGCAGTTATTTCCAGAATACCTAGAAACAGAATTAGGAGGTGTGTTATGGCTCAGGTGTAAGTTTTTGAGATACATTTGCATGGCTGCTTACCTGAGGAGTGTGATCTCACAGTCATCACTAGCCCACATCAAAATCAGTGCAATCATATGAATCAAATTATTATTTGAAACACTACAGAGCAGTGATGATACAGGAATTGTTTGAGACAAGGTGGACAATAAATCCCAAGATGTCTGATTGAGATTGAACTCTTTCAAAAATGAAAAAATCTGACACTGAACTAGAGGTGGTTCACTTAATCCTATATGTGTATAAAAAAGTTTAAATCCTCTTCAATGCTTAGGAACACAAGAGCTCTTGACTTATTGAAGCCAGTCACAAAGCTGCCCATTTCAGGACAAAGCCCTTGCTGAGATCTCCAGAGGGTGAAACAGCATTTTAGTGCCATGTACATAATCATGAAAGGGACTTGTCATTTAAGAGGCCAATGCATCCCTCCAGACAAGGAGTGTGTGACTGTCTGAGACAAAAGGGAGGAGATTTTCAGGCCATCCAAGACGGGATCCTGCAACACAAGAAATGTCAACGCAACCAGTTGCAAGGCTGGTGCCATACCTGCCAAAACGTTTATGACCAGCCAAAAGTGCCAGGACACCGGTGGAGGCACACAAGACTAGGGAGATGTTATTGTACACGCATGGCTCTCCAGCTCAAACCCTGCTCTCAGTTCTCTGGCCACGACCTGACGGCTCTGTGCCTTCATGGGAGATTGGAAGCAAGAGGTGGCACCGGCACCCAAACCCGCTGCTGCTCCTCGGAAACCCTGAAGGCAGAGCCAGGGCCCTGTCCCCTGTGCGGAGCTGGGCTGCTGGCCCGGGAGAGCTGGGCTGGGTTTGGCACAGCTGCTTTGAATCAGGCACCGGTTCGCTGCTGAAGGATGCCTCCTCCGGGCTGTGACAGGGAGGGGGGGGTCTCTAGGAAATAGTGGTTTTCCTTGATGGACTTCGGGCAGATCCCTGAGGTCTCGCTATCTCCGTGTGCCATCACCGGGCGGGATTTACGCATCCCGGGGCGGGGGCCGGGCTGTGCCCGGGCTGGGCGCGGGGGCGCCGGGGGCTCCCCGGTGCTGAGCTCCGCTCCCCTCCCTCCCGCCGCCCTCGCACAAACCCCTCGCTCCCGACATATCCGCTTTCATCTCAATTACCGCCGCTCCCCGGCACATGTCAAAGGGGACAGATGTGGTTTAGGCTCAGGAGCCCCGCGGGAGCCGAGCCGGGACAGGACGGAGGAGATGAGGGCAGCCCTAAAGGGGCTCCGGGATTGTTCTCGGGGAGGTGAAGGGCATCGCCTGCCCAGCGGGCTGGGCTGGGGCACGGCTGGCGTGAGAAGCCCCCGGCGCAGCGAGGCAGAGTGACAGCACAGCTCGGACGGACTGCGCAGGGCAGGGTCCCGGTCCCCGTCGGGGAAACTTGGGGTTTGGGGGTCTCCTTCTGGCCCGAGGGGATTGCGACCCTCCACCGCCGGTCGGCTGCCCGCACCCTGCAGGGCCGGCTCGGGAGCTCCCGCCCGGAGCGGGGGCCGGGGGTGGTGCCAGCCCCCGGGGACAGGCGAGGTGCGCGTCCGGCGGAGCCAGCGGGGACCGCCGGGGCGAGGGGAGGGGGCCAGAGCCCAGAGCCCGGGGGATGCCCTCGGTCCCCGCCGAGGAGCCTCAGCCGCCCCGGTGGGCAGCTCGGGGCAGCAGCGGGGGCGGCTTGGCCAGAGCCCCGTGCCCCCCGTCCAGCACCCGCTGCCGCAGGGGTCGGGGCAGGAGCGATCTGTGCGGGCGA
>VZTX01011143.1:54758-93487 GCA_013400915.1 Pardalotus punctatus
GCCCCCCGCCCGCCCCGCCGGGGGCGCGGAGCAGCCGCGGACCCTCCGCGAGCGCCGCCGCCCCCCGCGCAGCCCCGGGGAGGGGCAGCGGATGATGCTGCAAGCAAGCATCTTCGGGAGATGGGTTTTGGAAGTGCGCGTGTTAAAGAGCGAGGAAGGGGGTGCGGGTGCCGGCTCCCCGGGAGGCGGTGGGGGAAAAACGCCCCCGTGGCTCGCACTCAGGCGGCAGGATTTGCTCAGCGTGTGCGCGTCCCCCGCTCTGCCCCCGGCGTGGAGAGCAAACAGTTATTCCTAAATCAATCAGTTCACGCTCACAGCTAATACGCGTTATTTAGACGGAGCTTTCACGATTTAATCATTTCCAAATTAATTTAGGCAAAGTAGGGCCCGGCAAGTGTTATGATATACATCCCTGAACGCATTTGCAAGAAGTCGTAGCTAATCCTTCTCCTTAACTCCGGTGCCTGGAAAGTCTCATTAGCTGGAGCAGATCTGCCCTCGCTACCCTGTCGCTTCACACCACTGCCTACGCGTTCCAAGTGGGATGGAGCTACCTATAAATAAATATAAAAGAAGGCAAAAGGTTCAACAGCTCCGTGAATTACCCTCTCCCTGTGTGCTCCTCAAAGGCAGCTCGTTAATTAGATTTGCATCTGAAACAGGCAGTAGGAGTTTTGGGGAAGTGTTTGAGAGATAATTAGTATTAATGTGCTTGAAGGGCACACAAATACACCTTTGAAGTGAGGCACGTCACAATTCGAGCGTTTGACCTTGATCAATATAGTTTTTTTTTCCGGAACTGGTGAACATGAAGAGGTCCATAAATTTTTTTAAAGACCTTCCTATGCAGAGCAGGAGGATTTTCTTACACGTTAAAGACTTCTTTAAAAAGGAAAGCTTTTACTAGCGGGAGAATAAGGGAAGGGGTACGACCTTTTCCTAAAAGGAATGGCAGGAGGATGAAACTATGTCGAAAGCTGCTCCCCGTTTTAGGCTGTGCTTAATATTTAGTAGTTCTTCAAGGCTAAAAGGCTTTTCATTATACCGTCGTCTGGAATAAAAGGAAACACATATAAACCCCCACAAGCACCCTCTCCGCCATTACCACCCTTCCTCCCCCTTTTCTTCTCCACAAGTTAAGCCCCAGCCTCACAAGGAGAGTTTGATCTGGGGATGATAAATGTTTGTACAATTAATTCTTTATTGCCGTTCCCCTACAATGCCACTGCCAGGCAGTCAAGTGGTTCCACTATATGGATTGGAAATTAAAATTGCTAAAGCACTGTACACCCGTAAAAATATGGAAATCTTAAACATGCAGGACCCCAATTTTGGAGTTTATGGGGGTGGGTGGGCGTTGTTTGCGGGCCAAATTGTTCAATCTCTCCTAAAAGAAGAACCTCTCTGGAAACCCTTCCTCTAGAGGATGCTCCGTAAATCGTCTCCCGGGGACTCCTAACATCTGACGAGCTACAAGACAACAGCGGCAGCAGAAAAATAACTCCTAACGTGCCACGAGTCTCCTGAAAGATGCTTTCACCGCAGCGCTTGAAGGGAAGACAAAACATAATTACTGACGGTAATTACAGCCATCTCTTTAGAGCAAATCTCGGCTCTGTCCCGAGCCTGGTGCATCGCCTTGTGGATGTGCAGCTGACATTTTCCAGGTCGAGATTTGCAGGGCATTTTCATTAGCGCTCTGAAAAAACCTCTCACCAACCCCGCAAGATCCTCCTCCCGCCCCCCACCGCAATAATAAACCCCAAAGACCAGTGGGTGGAAGAGTAACACGCTAATGACTTTTGCTCAAATTGTTTCCATCTTGATCACATTTTCATAATTAGCACCATCATCCACAAATCTTTCCGCCCTGGGCATCTGCCACAGCCAGGCTTCCCAAGCGATGTGGATTCTACTTATTAGGGAGGGGAACACTTACAGGTCTATCATTAATGGTCCCCTTTCAAATGAAATGAATCCGACCTCCACGGAAATATCAAAGGGCCGTAACTACCTCGTCTCTCTCGCTAGAGCACTGAATAGCGAGCAGCCTTAAGTCGTTTTGCTCTGCTCAGACATCTCTACAATAAAACATAAGCCCACTCTTGTATATTTTAAGTTGTCTGGTGACCATTTTTGAAAACAAAAAGGGTCCCTTTGATGTGGTCTGATTCTAACAGAGGGTGGGACGTCAGATGTGGTCTACCGAGTCTTTCTGGAAATATTTTTAATTATGCCCCAGAGCTCCTTGTAGCCCCAAAGTAATAATCAGAGAGCGGTTCGAGTCTGTCACTTAACGTGGGGGGGAGAAGAGGCTCTAGACCGTATGTAACTAAATTAGAATTACAGCTGATAACGATCCACTAATTCCCTCGAAATGTGTGATTTTAAATGGAACACGGTAAGGATCTGTTATTTTGCTAACGGAGTGTTTCTAAGGCTTCTCTCAGGTCAGCCATAGACCCAGCGATTCTCCTGCAAAGTCATTGGGTAAAAGCGAGTATTTGAGACATGATTTTATCCTCGTAAGCACTTAAAGCGCTCGTACCCTGAACTAGTTACCCTCGGAGAAGGAATACATAGATTCGTATACGGACGTCAAAGATCTTTACGGAGTTACAATTTTAATTTTATTTAGTAATATTTATTTAAGTATTACGTAAGTGTAAACATTTAAGAAAAACAAAAACCAAAACTTGGGAAGTGCCTCTCTTAGAAACATCCGCCAGCTTTAACTTGTAATAAACTTTACAAACACCCATCTTGCGGAGATGTGAATCAGGATGTGCTGTTACTCCTCACTCGGCGCTGATTTACGACCGGCCCGTTACTCGAAGGAGAAGGAAGTCACAATTTGTAGAGCAATAAATACCGAGGAGGTGGGTGGAGCCCTTAGCAGAGGGGAAAAAAAAAAAAAAAAAATTCGGTCTCCTTCTCCAATTAAAAATCCATCCCAGCTCGGCAGCGGAGCGTGGGAAGGTCCCAAAGAAAACAGGCGCGGTGCTGATGAGGTGTTTGTTTGCGATGTGCTAATGGCATCCTCCGAGCGGAGCTTTCCTCCCTGCCGCAGCCCCCCACACCTGCTGGTACCGGGACGGCTCCTGAAATCCGGCTGCTTTTATTCGGCTGTGCTCTGTTTCCTTTCTGCTGTCCTCGCGGGGTTGTTCTGCACCCCGCGAACAATATAATCTTGTTTAAATGACTTTCCAGACCACACAGCATCACGTTACCCTGTTCTATAGGGGCAGGCAGTGCTGTTTATTGTGCTGTACGCTGGTAGCTCCCAGAGAGCAGGATGGAGGCAGAGGGGAGGAGGAAAGCTCCGGGGAGGAAATTCATAGCTTCTGAGCTTCAGGTTGCTTTCTCACGTGGGGAAAAGAAGATTTAGGTAATTTCCAGTGAAAACACTTAGAAAGAAAACTCTCAAAGAAGTGGGAAACACATAAATGGCATGAAATAATTTTTACCTTTATCCACTCATGTGAAATGTTTTTCACTTTTACAGTAACTTTTTGTAGTTTATGAACAAAGAATCTGATTTTTTTAGATTTAGGATGGTACAGTTGATCCTATACATATAATGTCAGCTACTGCTATATTGCCAGACAGTAAATGAGTTTACAAGTTTTGGTCTTCCGTATTTTAGTTAAAACATGAGATACAATTGAGACCTATTGTTGTTATTATTATTGTTGTTGTTGTTGCCATTATTAATATTTCAAGATGCAAACGCCTGAATTCCTTACTCCTACTAAATTCCTACCAAAGTTGGCGAGAGTTTGTCTGTCTGAGGACCGAGGGATTAATCCTTCATTCAAAGTCCATGGAATTCACTAAGAGCCTTTTCTTTAATGCCAGTGAATTTGGATCAGGCCCAATCTTATTACTAAAAAAAAATATTTTCTCTTGTGCTCTGATAATCTCTTAATGGTTTACCGAGTGAAAATATTCAAAACAATGAATGCAGCAATGTTAAAGGAAAAAAAGACAACCATTCTTTACCCTCTGTTGCTTACTCCTTTTCTACACAAGACACAAAGGAAACAGTAGAAGAAATGTAACAGAGAAAAATGTGCGATGGAGAGGTTTAGATGACCATCACGTGGCTTGGACAGATCTGTGGCGGGCTCAAAGCAGGCTACAATGGGGATATTCAGACTAATGCAGAACTGTAAACTGCAGCCACAAAAATAACCAAACACAGGAGAGATGGAGAAGTCCAGAAGAGGAGAAAAGGAGTACAAAAACAACAGAAATGTAATTTGTTGATAACTTGGGGACCATGTTTGCATACCTGCTTCACACTTTTGATATCTCAATCATCACTTAATGTCCTGAGCTCTTGAAAAAACTTCACTCCCTTTTTTTTTTTGTAACACAGCACATGTTTTTGAAATCTGCTTCAAAGCCTTTCTTCCGATTTAGAGAGGAGTCTGCTGTACCTGGGAGAAATATCTGGCCCTTCTCCATCATGAAATTGCACTTTGTGCCTGAAGGACCTGCTGCTCAGATAAATCTCTTACTACTTTTAGAATTTATCCCCTGGTTGCTTTCACAATCAGAGGCTTGTTACAATCTCACTCAGCCCTGCAAATCTTTGGGAATTGGGTTACCCGAAGATAAAAGATCTCTCTCTTTCTCCAAGCTGTGGTTGGATCAACACTTTGCAAAATCAGATGACAGGCAGAGGGGTCAGGCCTAGGTCTGTGCATGGGGTGCCCAAGCACCGGGGATAAAACCTGGAAGGAGCTTCCTGAGGGAAATGCCACACGCGTGAACCCTGGGGGAAAGAGCACCAGTGCTGGGAATTATCCACTCCACACTGAAGATCAGTGACCCTTGCATTTAAACTCTTCTGGGTTTAGGGAAGACCTCTTCAGAGCAAGGTTTGCATGATGTGCCTAGGGTTTTCCCAAAAATCCCACCCATGGTTAGATGTTGTCCTAAGAAGGCCACAATGAAAAGTGTCTTGGAGTCCCTCCTGGATCGAGAGATAAAGAAGAGGGCCAAGGAATCAGAAGTAAGGCAAGGAAAGGTTATGCAGTTTTCAAATCTACAAAGCTGGTGGAGAGAACAACAGAAACACAAATCCAAATTAAACACAAAATGGAGCAATGAATTGAGATGAATTTCAGCAGAATTGCTCTTTTCCCTCAGGGAAGACACAAGGTGTTTGTCACGAGGGAATGACCCAGGTGTGCTCCTCATCCACACACACACAGACACAAACCGAGATGCCACAGAGCAATGGAGGGAGGAAAAGGTGCAGGGCAAAGAGGGAATGAGCTCAAAGGACCTTTTTTCCTTGAACTCCCTGGATTTACATGCCAGAGCCTGGGTGGAAAAAAAAAATGGAGCAATGAATAACTCCTGAGTGTCCTTGGTGCAGCTGCAGGTTTATCTCTATACCCAAGGGTCCTACAGCCGCTCTGGTTACACATTTCAGACAGTGGCCGTGACATTGCTGTTCCATCTATGCTGGGCAGCTGGGAGCACCCAGGGCTCACCTGGAGTGGTCCTGAGGAGTCCCGAGAGGTTTGGGATGCAGTCAGTGTTGTTTTGCTCACCTCTGTAATCGAGGAGAATGTGGGACCAGGCTCTGGGGGTTACCCAAGCCTGCAGAAAAGTGGCCTCCACTTGATACAGACCTTTCCTACAGCAGGGATTTAATCCCACAGAGGGATTAGAAATCTCTCTTGCTAGACTTGGAACTCCCTAGAAGAAATAAACTGCCAAGAAAAAACACGTATTACCTTTCTTCATCTTTTTTTCCTATTTTGTGAAAGCAGAAGTCCTACTACTTAAATCCTCAAGACCAGCTGAACCAACAAGGAGGAATTCACCTGTCCTGACCTGGCACTGGTCATTCCACAGAGCAAATGTGGCCTCAGTTCCTCTGGCACTCTTCTGCAGCATTTAACAAATGGTTTTTTCATGGCAGTTTCATTACTCAGGGTATTAATCCTTGATTAGTACCATGTTCTAATCCTGTACATGTACATCCTGTATCTAAGACAGTGCATCTAAGGAAGTGCTGGGTAGGTAAAACAATTTGGCTTTCCTGCTTCAGCCCAATTCGGCTGTCTGAGCTGCTGGAACTGAAGGTGTGCTTTTCACCTGTAACATAAAGAGGGAGTTTCAATAATTGAGTAGTGTTTTATCTTAATGCACTTTCTAATCTGAGACAGTCTTCTACAATTTCTCCCGTCCTCAGAAAAATATCATAGAAGTGGTGACCCAAATTAGCAAAACTATCCAAAATAAATAAAACGTGCCTGACGTATCTGAGAAGGAAAGATGCAGACACAAGCTGTGAGAGATGACAATGCAGAAACAGACTGAGGGCTGCCTGTGACAAACCTGGTGCTGCAAAGTCACAGGGGAAGGGCTCCACCCCCTCCTCAAAACTGAGTAACATAAGCTCATCAACTCAGAGCAGCAAAACTGGGATCTAATGGCCAATATTATTTTTTGTCTCTAAACCTTATTGCCACATCTGATCCCCCTTTACTGTTTCCTTTCAGGTATTTTTCTCACTTGAAAGCGAAAACTGTTTTCTCTCCTCTGGCTGGGGTGGCTGACTGGTAAACAAAGTTGATTTTTTTCTGAAAAAAAAATCAGTCAGAGACTCCCAGGGTACATGAGTTGCATCCTCTAGATGTGTCATCTTAGACTGCTTTACAGAGGCCTTTATTTCAGTGGCTGTGTACAGAGCAGAGCTTTTCCTTCGGCTCATTTAAAAAGCATTGGTGCATCTTGCAGGATTGGTTCTTCAGTGAGTTACAGGAGGCAGGGGAAGCACTTACATCTTTATGTCCGAGCACTGCTTTCTCCAAAGGGTGTTTGTTGCCATAAATCTCTCCTTGGTAATCCAGTGTCATTTGCCTTAATAAGCCACCTCAAAAAAAAAAAAAAAAAAAAAAAAAAAGAGGTGCGGGGACNCTGTGGAAACTTTCATGTTCACTTTCTTTTCTGGAATCACTTGTCCTCTGATTTTAACACTTAACACTAAACCCACTGACTGCTTGCACGGAGCAGCTGAGGTTCCTACCCCAGGATCAGTCTCCCCTCCTGGCCCATTCTGATGCTTCATTGTATGGAAAAGGGTGAATTGGAACGTCCCTCATGGGAGGCCCAGGGCACCATCACCTGTTTGTCTCAGAGGTACCTTGTTTACTCATTTGTGATGAATAACTCCAAGGATGATCCTGGAGTTGTGCTCCAGCTACATCCAAGTGCAACGCTGTTCCTCAGAAACTGGTACCTGTATCAGATCTCAACGGGGAAATCTTGGACTGTTTTTCAAAGATATTTCTTTGGATGATTTTGGGTCACAGGGCTCCTCTGAAATACATCAGTGAAGTTATTGCCAGACAAACATCTGAGCTGAAAGAGAACAGCAGGTTTTATAATCACCTGAATTTTACGGAAGCAGAATGCAAACAATTGCAGGGAATTGTTTATTTGCTTTGGTCTTAAATTTTGAGTTAAATTAATCTTTGAATTTTTTCAAATGCATAATTATTTTGCTCAGGTCACTCATTAAAATCTATTCTTTGCCCAGAAAGGACACCCACCTCAGAGCAGACATGCAAACACAGACCCAGAGAGGTACACCTGCAGCCCCTAGCCGTATGTAATGCCTGAACTTGCAAACCCTTTGTCATGAAAGTAATCTTTATTCACGTGAGCAGCCCCACAAGACTATTCATGCAATGGAGAATTACTCACATGAGCAAAACTTTTGCAGAATCAGGTCCTGGATCTAACAACAGCATTTTAATTACAGACAATCCCCAAGCAATGTGTACAAAAGAGTTTTTTTCCTGGACAATAACAAAGGTTATTAGCCTGTTCTTTTTTTCCCCTTCTTGCTCTTTGGTTTGAAAGGAGGCACCAATAATCCAAACCAAATAAAACTGACCTTTGAACCTTTTTTGCTGTACTTTTTCTCATGCCATGATTTCTTTAGTCTGTTAGTGATCTGAAGGCTCGTTCTGGGCTACAGCCACTTTCCCAGACAGGACTGCCTTTCGTCCCCTGACAAATCACTGCTGAGCCCCTTTTGTCCTGCACCACTTTGATCTCACCTGCCTGTCAGGCAAAAAAGAACTCCCGTACAGTCAGAATGCATTGCAAACAAATTGGCAACCATTTCATTCCTGTGCACCATTTTCAGCAGAGATGGAGATAAAGATAGAGAATTTTTAACCCTTTCCTCGACCTGCAGGGCTGGGAAGGAACGGTCGGTCATGGTGGATTGATAACATCATTTATTAAGGAATTGAAGGATTTTTAAAAAAAAAAATCAGCAAAAAAAGCCCACAGACCTCTATAGATCAGAATTGCATGGCATATTCTCTGTCAAAGATGAAGGAGTTATTGCACAGTGAGCAGTGCTACGTTCAGATACCAGCTTTGTAGAAGATCGATTCCCTTTAATTGGCCAGCTGCTTAAGCATAAACTAAAGAAACATAATAGGTATTCTCCAATGTGAATGAAATTAATCCTATTGTGAATAACCATTGGAGTATTTAAAGGGATATCTGAATCCTTTCCAATATCCAAACAGCCATAGGTGAGTTTCTTTCCTATTTTAACCTCGGTAATTTTTAATTTTTTTTTTTAATTTTACACTTCATGACATAAAATTTAGGAAAGACATTACGTAGCAATTGTAAAGCGTTTTGATGCTTGGCAATGACTTTGTGTATTTTAATCTGTGGTATTAGAGGTGTCCAGTCCTTGAGCTGGGATTAGCTGAACACAGGTATATTCCAGCTGTTCACCATTTATCTTCTCCCATCTGCCAGCCTCCTTCCACACTAACAGCCCTGCTTACCCAAATGTCAGCTTTTTATCAAAATATCTCCCCACCTTCCTTTTAGCCTGGCACCACATTTAGTACTCAGAGAAAGGAAATTGAACACATCCCTCTCTTCTATTTAAAATGATTGAAAGAAGAAGGATAAACTTTTGGAGAAAGCAAAGCAGCACCATGGATGAAAAAGAGAAAGTGCATTCAGACCTGCTATCAAACACACAAATTAATGAAACAGTGGTATACCGCACAAAAATATATAAATTACATTTTATAGTTATAAGTTTGAAGTTTTTTTCCTGCCACACTTTCCTGATACAGACAATAGTGATTGTTTTATTAATATCCCCACATATTTGTATGATTAGAGTGTGTAAGTTTTTCTTTCAAGTGTTACTCTGCTGATTCCTCCACAAAGAGAGAGTCTTTTATTTGACAGTAAATATCCTCTGAAACCAAAAGGAAAGAAGCTGTTTATAAACTGGTTACAAATGTTAGAAGGTAACTATTACCAAATCTCAGTTTTGCTTCATTGTGCTGATGTTCTAATAATGTTTAAATATACTAATACATGAGATTAAAATGCTGTTAAAATATAAAAATGCTGTTAAAATACATGAGATAAAAATTCTATTACTTCTTGACAATGAAACATTGGATTTTTTTTGAAAACTGACCCAAGTGCAGCTTCATACTCACAAATCCCAGTCCCCAAAACATGAGAGCAGAATCTAAGCATCAGCTAGATTTTGCTAGATTGAAAGAAGTTGTTGGCCTGTTTTCACGGATCATGGAATCCCAGAATCGTGGAATGGTTTGGGTTGGAAGGGGCATTAAAGTTCATCCACTTCCAATCCCCTTTCCATGGGCAGGGACACCTTCCACTGAACCAGGCTGCTCAGAGCTTGTTCCAGCCTGGCCTTGGACAATTCCAGGGGTGGAACATTCCCAGGACAATGTCCTCCACATTCCCCCAGTATGTAAAAAAGGCCAGTCATGGTGGAGGGGTGAACGACCTCCTGTGATCACACCCTGTGATTTCTGTGATTTGGAACATGGACAGGCTTCTGTATTTTCACCTCTCCTTCCCAAACAGGGTCAGGATCTTCTTCAAAAGGATCTCTTCCTATCTCACCTTGCAGGTCTTCTGCAAGGGCATTTCATGACCATCCGTTTTTTGATGATGCTCCGTGTCTCCTAACCTGCGCTCAGCCTTCAAGAAAAATCTTTGAGAATCCTATTCTATTTGTGCAAAGCATAATTTTGTCCCACCAGCTGTCCAGCAGTTGATCCTAAATGGCATCATTTTTAACAGGAAATTCTCTGGGTTGGAAATCATTGCGTTTGGAGTAGGGTCATTTTTAATGGAATTTCATGGGAATCCTGATTATGGCTGGGCCAGATCATCTAAACCAGCTCTGAGAAGGATTAGACCTAATAAATATGTGGTACAGGTGGTGTTGCTGCTGCTGCTGTTAACCCAAACTGAGCTGCACTGCTGCAGGGACATTTCTAGGGAAGATGGCAACCCAAATTCTGTAAAGGCAACAATATATTCAACAGCTGGGAATAAAAATTCCAAGGAGATGTTTCCAAAAGGTGCCAGGGAGAAATTCCTTTGCTGTAATGTTCTCCAGATATCTTTGCAGCTGCCACCAACCTTTCTGTTGCAGCCAGTATAAATTAGAGTCTTTCTCAGAGCATTTATTTTGTCTTATGAAGGGAAAATACAGCTTGTGTCTGACCCAACACGTGCAAAAGTCAGCCCCAAGTTACCTTTCCTATCAATTGTTTTGACTGGCAGTCTCCCCCATGTAACTCCACACACAGCTTTCAAACTAGGTTTGAAAACCATTTCCCTGCCTTTTTTTTTTTTTTTAACCTGTTCCCATCAGCTATTTAAGGTGCACTCACTTTTTCTACTTTTTTTTTTTTTTGAGCCTGATTATTTATAATTAGCATTTTCTGCCCACATGCAATTGTGCTCTAAACTCTTTCACATTGGGTTAATTCACTGACTTTAAAATCTATTAATTGACATCCAGAAGAAAAAAAGTAAACATGTCTTTAAAGGATGGCATGAATGGTTGAATCAAGATTAGGTCCCCACTCTTGTTAGTCCCTGATTTTCAGGGAAGGCTGCAGTCTTCAAAAATCAATTGTCTTCAAAGCTCCAAAAAGCGAAGGAATGAGCAGGGGTCAGACTCGAGAGCATCCCTTGTGCGCCAGAGTTAACATTACCTAAGTACTTTAAACGATCACTAATTAGTGCTTTCAATGGCCACTCTGAAGACCACAGGGCTGAAATATCTTATTTGGGAATAAACAATTGCGTCAGGCAGACTAGATCAGCTCTCTAGCAGGGGCAGCAAAATAAATCTTGTGTTACACCCTGTAACCAGAGAGAGCTCCTCGAGGAGCCGCCAAGCTGAGCCATCCACGGTCGCCCTCTGCCATTGTTCCCAGGTTAAGGTGGCCACAGGACTCTTGTCTGGACACGCAGCGTGCTCCCCTGCTGCATTCCATGTTCAATACAGCCCTGTTTCTCTTCCATCAGGAACACGAGTGCTGCTTTTTAGGTATTTAGGAATCCAGGCAGTGAAAAAAATTATCATTGCTGAGCGTTTCAGAGGCGACTTGGAAAAATCCTTAGAGCGTTCGTAAAAATAACCGCAAAACAATTTGTAAATATTTATTTCCTAGTTGAATTGAATTCAGTAGAGTTAAAGTTTGCTATCCACAACTGCATTTGAAGGGAACAGGAGTATCTAACAGAGCAGAAAATGATTATTAAATACTGCCAGATCTTTGAGTTTCAAACCAACAGCCATAAACATTTTCTATTACATGCACATAAAACAATCCTCATATAGACAGGGAAGGGTTTGATATATATATCCAATCATTTTTTAAGGGCTGATTTACAAATACTGAGCATTATTGATGAAGTTTTCATAAATAACTTGCAAAATGAATGCAGTTTTCATTACATAAGGAAATAATGATTGTACACAAGAACCAGGATCCACCATAAAATATTGGCATTTTAGCACCATTTATGAAAGCAATGCTTCATAATGACTTTGCTTTTTAAAAAACGTTTACTCATTACTGTAATGTAAAATGAGGATACTTAACAGGAAGCCTGTAGAGATTTCAAAACAGAAAGGCAAAGCTTTGACTTGGATCTCTGTCAGAGCCTGCTGTACTGCACAAATTAAATTTTCCTTCCTGGCAGCTATCACAGAATCAATCAGGAATCACTGAACAACAGAATTGATTAGGTTGGAAAAGACCTCTGAGATCATGGAGTCCAACCTTTGGCTGATGCCCACCTTGTCAACCAAACCAGGGCACTGAGTGCCACGTCCAGTCCTTCCTTGGGCACTCCTCTCACAAAAACCATATTGCACCTTCTTAACGTGAATACCAGACTTCTGTGATCGTTAAAGAACAATCGTCAGAAAAATAAAACTATGACTGTTATAAATAGTAGAACCCTTTTTAACCACCAGAAGATGTTTCTGAATTTACAAATTAAAAATAAGTTGAAAGCTTTTAATTTTTTTTTTTTTNTTTTTTTTTTTGGTGAAGACAGACTTGTTTTGAAGATAGAAACTCTGGTTTTTCCATATCAACAACAACAACAAAAAATTCCTGGAAAAAAATCTGCACAATACCAACAAAAATCTTGTAAGTTCTGCTGTGGCTTCTTAGTCTTTCCTTGACTGCCAGAATTTCAATTCTTGTGCTTGACAGCACACTTTAGTAGAGGAGCTTCATTGCTACTCCTCAAAGACAAATAAAAAACTTCCTAACTGATCTTGTCTGTCAGGAGTTTGTTTCAGATTCTAATACTTAAACTGCAGCCACTAGAACACTAATTTCTGGTGTGTCCAGCACTGATTTTATCAAGAAAAATAGTTTCAAAGATGCTGCCAGTCTGTCCCAGTGGTAGCAAAACAAGACCTGTCAGAATCACAATTTACAACAGAAAATGAATTCTATAGAAATGTCGATTCTAAGGTTAATATAAATTTTGATAACAAACTTTGGATTTCTCAGATTTGATGATATTACCCAGCCTTGGTATTTTCAAATGAAAGAATAATTTAGAAAAATATAAAAAATATTTCAGTCATTGCCACTGCTGGAAGACCTCTTTTCAAACAGAAAAAAAAGCTCTGTTCCTCCATGTGGCATCACCTGAGAAATCAGCATTGGCTGAAAGCACCAGGAAATGAGGTGGCCTTGCTTTGGGAGCTCTGCTGGGGTCATTTTTTCAGGGCATTGTGTTTTAGCACACCATTTTCACAGATGAACGGCGGCAGAGCTGTTTGGAGCCAGGTTCTCCGGGGATGCAGCTCACAGAGCAGGGAGCTGGGGCTCAGCTCTCCAGTTACCACTGGAAACCTTCTATTATTGCCCCTTTCTGCAACCTGGCCACGAGAAACAGGCAGTGCCTGCAAAGTTAAAGCAGGGGTCACTCTCTAATTGAAGCATCTCAATGTGCAGGTCAGATTTGGAGGATCCTAAATGTGAGAGATCACAAAATAAAGAGATTCAAGCGATTGTTGAAATGCATAATTTTTAAAGCAAATCACACAAAGGGAGATGGTAGTTGCCCTCGGTGGGGAAAGCCAAGACTCAGTTTGAGGATGATCAATATTTTCTGAATATCTAGTACAGAAATGTTTAATTTACGTTATTGAATCAATAATCACTTAGTTTGGAAATTTATAAAGTCCTCTGTGGTGCAATCCAATCAGCATGATTATATTGTTGAGTAAGAGGATCAGAAATTGAAAACAATTAGCAAGAACTTGAGAATAACTGACTATTTTTCAAGAAAGAAGGGATGGTGTCCTATAAAGTCTTTGTTATTTTAGATGCGCAAACATCAGTACAGTCTGGACCACAAGGTGTAAGATTGATCCTTTAAGAAATAGTCCTTTCGTGAAACTTCCATTCCCACTGATTCCAGTGTGTCTTGGTTTGAAAGACAGGTGCCTGCCAAGGAAGGCGGGAACCTCCCTTGGAACGGAGAATATGAGCCCCTTCCCTCCGAATTCTTATAACTTTGAAAGAAATTAAGGGGCTTTCAGGCACAGAGATGGGGACAGGAATAACAGTTCTTTACTAGTATCTATAGCGAGGCAAACAATCGACATCAACAGTGGCAACGACAAACAAACAAACAAAACCGGAAGACGCGGTGACAGAAGTCTCTGGGCTGCCCGGCGTTTTCCCGTTAGCTGCAGTTCCGGTCCCAGCCGGCAGGAGCGCTGGTGGCTCCCGGCTGGGCGGGGCGGGTGCGGTGATTCCCCCGTGCCTGCGGGGGGCGCTGTGGCGCAGGGTCAGTCCCGCCTCTCCCTCCCATGGCGATGGCGGGCGGCTGGAAGGCAGAACGGGCTGCACCGGCACCCTCGGAGCGACGGCTGGGTAGCGAGCAAGAGGTGGCAGAAACTCTGCAGCTGTGGCAGGAGCCACGGTGTGTCCCGGCAGGCGGGGGGCATGGGTGACAGTGCAGCAAAAATCCCCGAACAGTGGCAATAAAAACGGCGTGGCTGAGCAGCAGCAGCAGCCTGGCTCCCCAGCTGGGAGAGGCTCCCTCTGAGGGGGAGGCGCTCGGGGTCCCGGGTTTTCCCCTGAGGCACCCAAGTAGATGGTGAGGGTGCTTTCCAGTGAGGTTGAGTGTTAATAAGGTGTTCAATGGCTGCTCTCGCAAGCAGAGCCCAACTCGCAGTAGGAGAAGACAACAGGAGGCGGAACATCTCGGTGGTGGTGGGTTCTTCCCACAGCAACCACAGCCTGTCTCCCCTCTGATGCTGTGCCCAGCCCCTTTCCCCCAGCCCCAATCTCAGGGTATCTCTGCCCCTCCAAGAGAAACCCCTCTGACAAGGGAGCAGCCAGCTGCACCCTAACCCCAGAGCTTGGTTGCTTCTCTCTTAAGTATCGGTCTTCATTGTCTCTTAACAACAAATGGGACAAAATTCCCGAAGAGAAAGAAAATGAAAGGAAAAATCCTAACCTCCAACACAGTGGGATCAAGCTGTTTGAAGGTGCTCAGTGTCTCTGTGCATTCTGGTCATCCTGGCAGAGTTCACAGGTGGTACAAGGGGAAAATAAACTGCAGGGTTTTACATTGTTACTGTACTCCCATGGTAATTAACTGCTTGTGGGTCAACCAGAAGTTTCTTTTTCTTTTTCTTTTTTTTTTTCCCTCTGGAGAAATCCAGCATAGATTAATAGAAGATCTGTTTCCAGGATTTACAGTAGTTTCAGTGGCTGCTCCATGCTGGTAGTGCTGATTCCCTTTCTCACCATAGCACAGGAGCCACTCAATTAATTCTGATTTGTGGGCCAGGCTGTTATCATCCCTGTGCCATAGAAAAAACAAGAGCAACATAAATTAAAACCACGCCAGGTAGGTCACTGATGGTTTCTAGGCTATACACAATCCTTGTAAACATTAGATCAGTAAAATCCTCTTGAACTGAACCTCTCATTTCAAAAGCAGACCAAGAGAAATGGGGAGGTAGGACAGTTCTCTGAAAAATGCTAGGGGGCTTGCACACCAATATAACGTCTTTTGAGTCAGGAAAAAACCCCAACCTATCTACATGGAATCTGATTGCATGAGATCAGCAAAGCTTTGGATTGACATGTGAAGCCCTGGAGTATTTGTTGGAAAGTCTGATGCTGATTTTAGAAGGCTCATGAGCTCTGACTCCATTGCCTGCAGGCTCAGTGGTAAAGTCTT
This sequence comes from Pardalotus punctatus, assembly GCA_013400915.1. NCBI lineage: Eukaryota > Metazoa > Chordata > Aves > Passeriformes > Pardalotidae > Pardalotus > Pardalotus punctatus. The sequence continues at coordinate 70,344 of VZTX01011143.1, forward strand.
AACAGGAGAATCAAAAATTCTTCCCTGCTCTGTCCCAGACATCTCTGTGCCATGGCCAGAGGAAGCTGCTTAGGGAATTAAATCAGCAGCTGATGCTTCCCCGGATGTATTGTGAAAACATGGGAATGTCTCTCCTATTTCCCTCATCCTATCCTGTTTCCCACACGTGACCTGAGTGACGGCCTCTCTTTCTGGAGCATTCTGCCTGCAGCCCTTTGTGTCTCAGCACACATGGAGCCCACACCATTCCTCGGCCCTGCTGTTCCCAGGGACTCCCCAAAGTCCCCAGCTCTGGCAGGATGTGCCACCTTTTCATTTATAGCACCACATCTCCACAGATGTGGGAACAACTCTGGCCGTATCATGGAGCTGGAAAACATCCCATGTCACCCTCTGGCTATAAAAGACTGATTTTGAAAGGCTATTTCTAAGTGATAGAGATGGCTGATCAGACAGGCCAACAGGAAAAACAGATTTAAATTAAGATTGTAGATGATGATTAAAGGTTATATTGCTTTAAAGACCCTGCTTGTGGTCTCTGACGACCCCAAATGACAATGCCAGCAGCATTGTCACAGCGGGGTTGTGAGCCCAGCTCAATCCTTCTGCCTGTTAGACTCACATATCTTGTACTGTTAAAATTATTCTAAATATATGTTTTATCTGCTTCATACTGCCACATTTAACAATTTGAAGTGTTGGAGCAGGGTCATTACTTACAACTCATAAAAGGAATTATTTAGTAAAATACTCATATCATTTACTTGGTCTTGCTCTGCCCTTGTGGGATAAAGTTTTCTGTTCCAATTTTCTACATTTCCCAAGTATGTTAGCAGCAGAGCAAAAGCAGAACCAGATTCTCCAGAAATCTCTCTACTATAGGCTTTTCCACAAAAGGATTTGTAAAATCAAAGTGAATGTCACTGTGCACACAGCATAGGCTGAGATAGCAGTTGGATTGCCTAAATGTGCTCTTTAGAGTTTTAATTCACCAGGAAAACCCTCTCAGAGAAATTAAATAGTACTCATGGGAAAGGATCCTTCTTTCAGCAGGTTTTTCTTGGGACTTTCAGGGCCATTAACAAGCCTAATACACTGCATTACCTTTCCAGTCACTTCTGTTTCCCTTTGTTGTGATACCTACTTAAAATATCAAAGCTGTGAGAAGTTCAATGAGATATTGAAAAGTGAGTAACACAGGTTTTATATGACAATCCCAAATCCCTCCCTCTGTCTTTTTTTTTTTTTGTAAAAAAAAAAAAATTCTTTGCCAGCATCACTAGATGAAAAAGAAATAAAGTCTGTGGGTGGGACACGAAGGACTGACAAGGTAAAGCCAGATCAAAAAGAAGCCTCCATTAATAAATCAAAGAGGCTAAACAGAGGGCAGAATAGAAAAAAAAAACAAGTATTTTGAATCCTGTAACCTAGATGTAAACTGTCCTAATTCAGCATAATTTAGCAATCACAAAATTGATTTTTAGACATTCTAACCTGGAGAAGGGGGAGTGGTGAAGCAAAGTTCATGGAAAAATGGCAAGGGTAGGAATCAGTGGGGAAAATCAACATATTAGTCCTGGAAACAAGGAAAGGAAAAAAGTGCCAGTCCTTGATCTTCTGATTAAATGTTAATATTTGGGGGGGGTCAGTATACACAACTCTTGGTCTAATAAAGGTAAAGAAGGAAGCTGGGAAAAAAGGAAGGGCAGGTGTAGCTCTGAAAGTCCAGTGAGATAATTTGTTAACTATCACTGGACAGAAATAATTCTGCAGAGTATGAGCTGGGGGACACATGTCTGCTGCATTTCATGTAACCAAAAGTCAGTTCTGGATTTTCAGAATCAATTTACAGTCAGGACTTTCCCTTTATAACTGTTTGATCAGCACTGTGATGAGGTACGAGATGCCACTGATGAAGCCGCCAGAACTTCCCTGTGCAGAGGCAACTGAAAAACAGGAAAAACTTTGGAAGAAGATGTCATAATTCTGTGATATTATCCAGCATATATTCCATGCTATTTCCATTCCATATATTCATGGCTTTATGATCCAGCCAGTCCATTAGTTTTTTGCAGTCCTGGCCCTAAAAAGTCTTTGCCAAGGTTTACAAAATGTTCTGAATTCAGAGCACATCCTGACTCCAGTTGGTGGACGTGATACACTGAACCAGATTTTCTCCTGGGGTTTTCAGTACCTAACCCAACCCTGGTGGGCTGAGGACCTAAAATCCAGAAATCCAATCCAAACTGCAGTATAATATGCATAAAGCTCCAAGGAGTCAAAATACATTAATGTAAGCAAAAACATACAGAAATTACTTAGGATGTATAAATACAAATTGTAGGCTTTTTAAGAGCATACCAATACAAAATTAATGTATTTCCACCTTGACAGAACTGTGGAAATGCATTTTCTTGAAATTCCATTTTTTAGAAGAAAGTTGGCAGGTGTTCTCTGGCCGTTGATGCATTCTGACCAGTAAATCTTGTCAGGGAATGTGTGAGGCTTCTGCAAGGCTTTGCTCTTTGCATCCAGATAATCAACCTTATGAATCTTCAAAACTAAGATAAAATTCAATCTATGCAATCCCATTGAATGGAAATACAGACGCGAAGATCTGGTAATCCAAATCCAAGCATCCCATGTCCAACTTTAGAAACAAACTAATTAAAGTGAATTAAAGTGCCTTGTTGCTGCAGGGGTCAGCACCTGCTGGCTTTATTTCAAAAGATACAGATGGGAGCCTTGGCAAATGCCTTTTGCTTTACTTATATACTCTGTAATTTGACTGGTCTCAATTTGAAATTGAAGGCAAATCTGTTATTTTTCATCAATAATCTGCCTACACCTTTTAAAATAAATATTCTTTGAACACACTTATCAAATCAGACATCCACTTTGGTGTTTTAATTTTTTACCTGACACTTTAAGGTGGACTTGATAACCGCTAATCCTCGACTGCTCCATAATCTTTTCTTGTTTTATAAAGTGCCTTTTGGAAAGCAACCCAGACCTGTCTTTGATGCAGGTTTGTCCTTTATTTACTACAGGAATCTTTGATAAATTCATCTCACCAATAGAACAGCCCTGTGCAACTCATACTTTGCTGCCTGCTGTTGAGGGAACTGCTGCTCACCAGTGCTGCTCCCTGGGCTGGAGGTTCGGGGGAAAACACACAGGAGGCATCCTCATTTACAGGGTTTTCTATATCCAGGTGAGAGAGCCTTTGTGTGTGCTGGAGAGCCATTTTTTTTTCCATAATAAATCCCATTTAATTTCACAGCACTGTTTCTTGCAGCTCTCCATCTGTGCATGTGTGATTCCGCTTTTAGAAACAGTGGTTTCTGGGAGATGATACAGATAAATATGCATGATTACACATAAAAATGGCATAAACAAGTGAATATAAACGAGGGTCTGTATCTGTGCGTGTGCTCCACCAGCCTTCAGTGGGGTTTTGCTGCCCATGTCCCTGCAGTATTTCAAGGGGACCTGCTGTACAGCTCTTTATACTCTGTCAACTTGACGCGTTTCAGATTAATCCTGCATTTAACTCTGCAAAAATGAACTCAAATCCCCATGGTAAATGGCACACAGGCAAACTTTAACGTGTGAAACCAGAGGTGCCGGCCTGAAGCAGGAGTTGAATCACCAGAGTCATCCAGGCTGTTTTATTGGTGTGAATTATATCAGCCTGCCATGGTGAATTGTCACTATGAGAAGACAGTGTGTATAATCCCACCCTAAGTGTCAAATCAGCCTTGCTTTCATCAGCCCTGCATCCACGATTAACAGGGCTCAGACAGGACATTGAGGATTGCAGGCCATACCTTGGCTTGCAGTCCTTGAGTCTGAAAAAGACACGAGAACCAGGGCTTTAACAATTAAACCCTTGGGCACAGCAGAAGCTGAAAATGTCAGCTGGAAACACAAACCTGACAAATCACTGTTGTTGTTGCCTGATTACTTAAAGAACTATGGGCAGAAACCTCTATGCAATCACCCAGCATTTGAGTTTGGGCTTAATTTTAGTACAATGGCTTAAAATTATGATTTAAGTACTTGGTTTTTTTGGTTTTTGTTTTTGTTTTCAGAATGAGCAATATTCCAAAAATCTTTGACACAGAAAATGGACACAAACAACATTGTAATTAGGCAAAGTGTATTTTGGGAATGTCAGAAAGAATGTCAAGAGCCTGTTGGGTCTGTGTCCAATGTCATCATTGGATGTAATGACTCTTATTTGTCCCATTCTTATCCGAGATCTCAACCTCTTTCTTAACTGTAGGGCAACAGACAGGAGGCACTTTCTCACTCCTTGTAATGATCTTTTCTTTTAAAGTACACTCCATCTCTGCCCTTACTCATGCTCTGCTCTTATCTCTTTATTCACACACAGAGAAAAGATGTAAATGTTTAAAAAAATTGCAAACACAAATCAGAGTGTGAAAGGTTGGGCCCAAAGATATGGTGATGTTTATTTACTCTCAGGGAAGAAGGGATTAGAGAAGAAAAAAAGACACTGCTTGTAATGCCCAATTAGTAAAAATGTCGGTCATGTCAAACAGTGAATTTAAGGTGATTTACATCTGCATTTGTTTTAATCTCTTTGCGGCTGTAGGTATATAGATTATTATTTAGATAAATTAGCCAAGAAAAGCATATGCCAGCATGATCACATGTTTAGAAGACTGATAAATGCCAGCTAAAGACGTGAAGATGACATCAGCAGAAAAAAAAAACCCCAAACAAGGACATCTGAATGTATATTCTTTATTATTTGTTTATTCATTCACTTTTTCCATACAGGAAAAACAAACAAACAAACAAACAAACAAACCCCAAAACCAAAACAAANAACCCAAAAAAAAAAAAAAAAAAAAAAGAAAAAAAAAAAAAAAAAAAAAAAACAACAACAAAAAAAAAAAACAAAAAAACCACAAAAAAAAAAAAAAAAAAAAAAAAAAAAAAAAAAAAAAGAAATGCTTAGGGCGAGGACTAACTTGTGTTGTCATTTTTATGATGATTCAACCCCAAAGCTGATTCATCCAGGTCTGGCCTCAGGCATAGTTTGCATCCATGATAAATTTAGCATGGAGTGTGGTATCTATAATACACTCTGGTGAAGTATGTGGGCTCCTGCCTCCCAACTTTATGTGCTTCTACTTCAGAGTTATCATCTTTACTCTTCTTAGAGGGGTTGGAGAGAAACAAATAGAGTTTGGGATTAAATGTAATTCTGAATTAGTAATTTATGATGGAATCAAGAGGAGTGCTGACACAAAAGTGCCTGTTTTTCTTAAATCCTCCTAAGACGTGGATGCAGCTGTATGAGTGTTCACTGCAGGCCTCTGAAGGGAGGTGAATTGCACCTTCTGCCCGTGAATCCATTGCACCTTCTGCCCGTGAATCCATTGCACCTTCTGCCCATGAATCCATTGCACCTTCTGCCATGAATCCATTGCACCTTCTGCCCATGAATTCATTGCACCTTCTGCCCATGGATCCATTGCACCTTCTGCCATGAATCCATGTTTCCTTGGAGCGGTTCTGGAAACAGAGGAGGGTCCTTCATGCCATGTCTGTCTGAGTCCCTGGGCCTGGCTGCAAGTCACAGCTGGGTCTCTGCCCCCAGGCAGGGTAAGACCCGGGCATGAGCATTTTTCCCAATCTGCTTTCATGGAAAGGAAGCTGGGCACGTGGAATTTGTGCCATGCTCCAGGCGAGGAGAAGGATAAGCTGCTGCAGGAGCTCCATGAGTTCCAACTTCAGCCTACAGAGGACATGCCTGAGGCAGCTACTGAGCTGCAGAGTCCTCTGGGCACCAGAATCTCTGTAGTTGTTCCATTTTAGAATTTTCCTTTCTCTGTCATGGAGAATATAGGTAAACTGTACTTCTTGTACTTTCTTAATCGCTGTGTTTTGTGTTAGATGTTTTACAAGCCTTGACCAATGGTCTTAGGGGGTGGATTCCCTTTGATCAATAAGTACTAGTTTATTAGTGTGTATAAAAAGAAGTTCTTGTAATTAAATCTCTCTTCTTCGCCATCTTGGAGCCTGTCTGCCTGACTTCCCTGCCTGCTTCCACAAATCCCATGAACAACAGAAAGGCAGCCACAAATCTCCATCTGGGTGACCCCTACTCTGTTCTCAGGGTGAGGAGAAGGATAAGTTGCTGCAGGAGCTCCATGAGTTCCAACTTCAGCCTACAGAGGACATCCCTGAGGCAGCTACTGAGCTGCAGAGTCCTCTGGGCACCAGAATCTCCATCTGGGTGACCCCTTCTCCGTGCTCCTCAAAAGCCAGATAAATCCACTGGCTTCAGATGGTCCTTTCAGCACCACCTCAGTCTCTGCAGGCACAGATGTTGCCTCAAGGTGAGCTGGGGGGAGTGTGGCCGTGGGTGTCCCTGTCCTGGGCTCTCACAGCAGCTGCTATTTGAAGTCACAGCACAACTTGTGAGTTTTCTCATCTGTAGACACAGACAAATGAGATGGGACAGCATCCTCCAAGCAAGGAGCCCTTTGTGGAAGGGAGCTGGAGGAGTGGAAAGTCTGTGATCAGTTACATCAACAAGACAAATCATTTATGTGCCCCGAATCAAATTTGCTGCATGATTTAAGGGCATCATCGCTGCGTGCAGTGTTGTCATTCCTTGTTAGTTGTCATTTCCGTGCTATTAATTCTGATTCTTACTGCCCATGCTCAGAAAGAGAAGTGCTTGGCTTTTCTGTGCTCTGTTGCTATGTAATGTGATATAAAACAGGTTTGGAGTGGCTCCCTGAATGCATGCAGCCAAAACTAGGCCAGAAATCCCTTCTGCTGCAGCTGCTATCATTAAATCATGGATCTGCTCAAGGATCCTTGTGTCAAGCTGCAGGGCGACCTGGAGGAAGATATTCACTAAGAAATCCCCTGGAATACGGTGTAGGTGCATCGTCTCCATTCTTCTGGATATGAGTCTTCTGGTTTCAAAAAAAACACTACAAAATTATGAAGAGGATTTATGTGCATGCGTACTTGAATGTACAGAGAGAGAGCCAAAAGGGGCGAGATGCTATTATTTTAGTAGAGTTGCTTAGAAAAATTTAGTTGAAATAAGAATTTAAAAAAAAAAAAAAGAGGAAGACAATTAAAATGTCATAATTTTTTTTTGTTTTGCAGCAAAGGTTTCTGCAGATGAAGCAGGCTGTTTTTCTCAAATATTGTTTTTGTGTTGAATTTTTAGAACAAAAGGGGAAAATGTCATTGTGGACATTATTGTTTTCAATTTCAGGCAATGTGATTTTGAGCGTACTACTCATGACTGTAGTTTTCTTTTTAGTCAGCATGTTTTCATGAGGTACTGAAAACATTTGGATTGAAAAGTCAAATCTGCAGTGAATTCAGCACCTGTTTTAACACCCATCTGTAAGATTCAAAACTATTTGCTGAGATTCAAAGGTATTTTCACCAGGCCTCTCTTCCTGAGTACAGAATTCAAATTGTCAAGGTCTGAGAACTTACTCAAATACGTTTCACGCATGGGGGGAAATGATTTCGAAACTGAGAACGGTATATGGTTTTTCCCAATGCAGAAAAATCATAAATATTCAGTGTGTTTTTTACTCAGAGAATGACAGAATGTTTTGGCCTGGAAGGGACCTGAAGGGTCTCTTCTGGGCAGGACTGAGGGCACCTGCCAAGAACAGGTTTGGTGCCTCTCCTGAGCTCTCTGTTGTGATGAGGGCTCTCATTTTCCTTTCCAGCTTGGCAGAGCCATTGTTTTTTGGCATGTGCATACTGCTAATATTAGTCTACCTCATAAGGATTTTTGTTAGACTCAATTAATTTGGAGGTAATTAGAAAGTGCTCCATAACTCAATTAAAATCTCTGTTACCATCTGCAGGATTTTTGCCACCGGCTTCAACAGCGAGAGTATTTTTTGTTCAACAAAAGACAAAGAACGTTTTTTTTATGTGACCCAAAGAGTAGAGCAAAAGTAGGACAACTGCAAGAGCTTTCTAAGATGTCACAATATTGATCTGCTATCGGCGACCTCCCACTGCTGCCGGCAGAATGACCAAGCAAAGGCTGTTTACTTCCCTGTAGATCAAAGAGAGGCAACAAAAGAGATCCCCCCAAAAGGTGGCTCGCTGCAGAAGGCAGCGCTCTTGTTTCCCTATCTGATCAGCAGATTCCTCGGGCCTGCATTGACAGCCCCTGGGTGCTGCTCACTCAGCCCCAGCCCCGTCATCAGTCTTGTGGGACAAGGTGCCTGCCTCTTCCCAGGCTGCATGGGAGAATAGCAGTGCTGCTCTGCCACAGCCAAAATACAATGGCTGGGAGCTGGAATATAAAGTGGGGAATTCCTCACATACCTTCCCATTTTCATGGACTATTGGCAGCAAAGAAGGAAGAGAAGAAAAAAAAAGAAAAAGAGAGGAAAAAGAAAAAAGGGGCACTTTGGCATTCAGTCAGATATTTCGTTTGTTTTCCTTTTAATTGCCTGGAGTCACTCCACATTGTGCTGGGGTCCCCCCTCCCCAAACTCTCTCCCTTCCCTCCATCCCTCCCTCCCCCCTGGAGTCCCTCTCAGCCCCAGAGGCGCTGGGGGAGCACTGGCTCCTGCCTCCAAGGAGAGAAGCACCTGGGCACCCCTGTGACTGGGATGCTGCTCTCTGGTCTGATGCAGAACAGGAGCAAAATCCCTCTGTGGAGCAGCCATTGCTCACCTCAGCAGCACTGCAGCCTTGGAGCGTGCCCAGGACCACAGCCTTGCTTTGGGAAGCCTTGGTTTGGTGGAAATCAGACTGCAACCACCTGAGGGTCTTTCCCTGGATCTCTATTAATTTTCCAAGGTGTTTTCCTTAAGGCTTTAACTGATTTCCAAATCCTCACTGCAGTCTGCTCGCTGAAGTTCCCAGTTCAATGCCAGTCACCCAAAGCAGTCCCCTCTCCGTGCTCTGAAGGGCTATCAGGATGTGTTGTGTGGAGTTGTTTGACTCAGCCTAGGAGCAGTTTATAATTTTTAGGGATTAGGGTCTTGCAACATCTCTGTCCCCAGTGAATCTTACTTAACACTTGAGAAAAGGCAGAAGCTGTGAGAAGTGGCACTTTTTTTCTCTATTCAAAGAGCACTAACCAGCAAATTCGTTACTTTTAAAATTATGGTGAGGTGCAATGGTCTCAAAGACTTCAGCTAATTTATTTTAAAAGACTGCTTTTCTATAATAATTTAATGAAAATGTCTTTAAAGAACTTTGAGGCAGCATCTGCTTGAAAATCTTTATATGAACAGTTGGATATATTTGTATAACAGCCATTTCAGGACAGTGGATTAAATACATCTACTGCTCATTAGGGGCCATGTCTGAATATCTTACAAATATTAGCCAATAAAAATATGTACACTACGCAAATATGCAAAAGCCTATTTGCTGAAAACTAGGGTGAAAGACTATTTTTTTAGGTTGAGTGCAGGGTATTTTTTAAAATGATATAACAATTTCAGTTTTCTGGGGTTATTCTGTAGAATTTATGGAGACATTAATATAGCAGATTTTGCTTCTTAAGGTAATGTTCTGGTTGTAGCAGTTGCTGTGGTTTCATGTCTAACATCTGTACTCAATCTTTGTCATCCTAATTGTCAGTTGCCAGTTTTATGCCAGTGAATGATGTGGTGGTGATCTTCTCTGTGGGAAAAGTTGTAGCAGAATGAGAGAGGAGGAAAGAATGGAAATGTACAAAATGGACGGAGACAGCAGTGAGGCTGTTGTCAGGAAGTAAAAATGCAAAAAACCCAAAACCAATGAATTAGTAATGGAGTTTATACTCTGCAAAACTTCAAGAAAAGTGCTTGCAAGTCTAGGTTGGCCAAAATATTTGGGTTTTTTAGATAATTACCCCGGTTCTTACCGTAACTAAAGACTCGATGCAGTCTTAAATGAGACTGGGGAGCTTGAAATGAGCACCAGCACAGGAGAGCGCCTTGGTTCTACCCAGAGCTGAAGGTTTGCTCTGCCTGCACTCCCTGGCAGAAGCTGGGTGAGGAGCAGAGCCCAGCCCAGCCCTTGCTCCATGCTCTTTGCCTTCACGCCAGCAGCAAGGGGGTTCAGGCAAGGAACGCCCTCTGTGAGCAGGGTAAATCAAACAAGCCAGAATGGGAGATGTTCAGTTATTCGAACACCTATAAAAGCGTGACGGAAAATCATGGAAGTTCAACAAGCAAGCAGACAGGGTGCAATCGTGCAGACTTCCAAAAGCTCTGCAGTGAAGTGGTGTTTAGGACCCTTAGTGAGGGTTCCTGTTTGTGCACTGGTTGTAACTGTGATTTACAAAGCATTTTTCATTCAGAGATCTGCAAGGGTCTCCCGCACATGTGCGAAAGCCCCATCTGCCAATAGACTGAGGCAGGTCTGGAATTCTGTTAAAGGCAAATGCTGTCTAATGTTCTACTTTTTAAGAACAAATATCAAAGAGAGGGGGGAAAAAGAGAGAGTTGGAGGGACGGGGAGGAGGGAGGGAAGAGTCAATTGCTTTTGCAGAAACTGCAGTTTCTTTCAAAAAACCTGTCATTGAGATCTTTGCCCAGAAAACATTTTGTCATGCACATCAGTGTATGTCTCTAAGAAGATCAATCTAGGGAGGGAGTCAAGCCCACAATCATCATGTGACAGATTTTCAGATGGTGTTCTCATCAATCACACTGATAATGAGGTGGCAAATTGCTGTCTTATGGCAAAACTAAAAAGACAACCACCCCAGTAGGTGTCAATGAATATGTCAAAGGATGGTCCCATGGGGAGTCTGAGGAGGTCCTCAGAAACCTTTTTGTGAAGGCTGAATGCAGAATACTTCATTGATCACTAAAGAACTTGCACTGACATGCTATTTCCCCATGACATTTGAACCGCCACTTTCCTAACTCATGGTGAGTACCTGCCTGGCAAACGCTTTGGGAGGTTTCTTTCACCTTTAGCTATACTAAAAAAAAATCTTGGTTTAATTTTAGCTTAGCCTTTCATCTCCTGAAAAACCACAAAAGCAAAATCTTACAAGTTGTAACCGAGCTAAAAGTCTAAAAATGTTTAATGACCAATAACCATCCTGAACAAGTTAGAATTTCTCAGAATTAACTTTAGATCATATTCTGATCTATTTTTAGTTTGATTAGTATCTTATATTCTGTCCTAGCAAAGCAAGTAGTCCTCTTGATGGAGCAACCTTTTATTAATCTGCATTATCAGTACTGCGACATCGGAAGATAAAATGGTCCCTTTGTTCTCCATTTCCTAAGTCTCTCAGCATCTGAACCAGAGCCCAGAAAGCTCCTGCGGCTCAGGACCATGCAGTGGTGAATTGCCATCGCTCCAGGTTGTGCTCTAGAGAGTTTTGATGGCAGACAGGCTGCTCTTTACCAGGCCTGGAACTCCGCATGCTTTGCTCTTCCCATTTCCAGCCAATCGTGATCATGGTTTTTCTCCCATTTTTGTCAGGGTGTAAAACTATGGATGGTCCTTTTCAGTTCTGAGGCAAGAAGTACAATTGTGAAAATTTTATGCACTGCTTTGATTGCTCTTGGCTCAATCATGAGCCAAATTTCACAAGATTTCCCTCAAAATTTACATGGAAAAGACTCCTTCTGAGAAAATTTGAGGGGAGTTTGTTTAACACTCTCAGTTGTGGTAAGAAATGATAATGTGAACAGGTGAAAATAAAAAAATAGAAAGAATTATTGAAAAACCCTTTGATAAAAATCTTCATTTAAAAATAGAGATATTCCTCCAATTAATAACATCACACAGAAGGAGTTTATGCTGAGAAAAGGCCATGCTTCAGTAAGAAATATTTTAACCCACACAGTGTAATTAGGTTCGGGGTTTATATGGTGCCAGGTGCATTTCATTTTAATTTTGAGATGAGTAATGCAGGATCCCACCTGGAATAATTTTCCAGTGTCCATTTGGACTTGCGTGGCTGAAGCCAGAAGTGCTGGGGACACAGCCCTACCTCTGCTGTCCGTCAGGGTGATAACTCATGGTAACTCAAGGCTGTTTTCTCCTTTACCCTGCAACTCTCTGCAAACCCTTGGTGTAAAATCTCACAGATTTCACACCTGCAGCTGCCTGGGGTTGAACATGCCTGGGACTGGCTCACCTTGGACAATATTTAGGCCTTCAAAAACATGTTTGGAGTGACATCAGCTTTTGTTCTGTCCAATTAAATGTGTGCAGAGCACGCGTAACAATTAGAAATGTAACTGCAATAAATAACAGAGCAAGGGCAGAGAAGGCCCAGCAGGTCCAACATTTCTCTATGGACAACTCATGCTCCCTTGCTGGTTCCTGAAATAAGAGGAGGCATCAGTCTAATTCCACACGCATTGTCTCTCAGAAGATGGTTGTGGAAGTATGAGAAAAGCCATCCAAAAGATTGTTTTGTGGAATGTCAAGAGTTAGAAATGGGAACAATGTCCGGGATTGTTCCTGCTCCCGACCTCTGACATTCCATGAAACCATATCCTGGAGCACAGCTCTGCTCCAGCATTATGAGAGATGTGTTTCAAAGAGTCCGTGAGCCTTATCTAATTCCAGAGAAACCCGATGGAAAAATCCTGCTGCACAATGGGGATGGTGAGGGTGGTGTGGCTGGATCGCCCAGGGGCCGCTGTGAAAGGACCACTGTTGTTCGAGATGCTCAGAGGAGCAGTGGCAAGCTCAGATCCCAGAGAATTCATGGTCTGAACAGACAAGACAAGCCCATGGGGAGGGAACAAAATAGCCCAGGAACTGCACGGCATCCCATTATACCGTGAGTAATTGGGTCAGATCAGTATTGAGTATCTTGGATCTTAATCTCCTGATTAATACAATTGGCATCAGAGACTTGAACTAGACCAATCCCAACTGCACCTTAACAGGAGGGTTTTTTTGTTTTTTTTTAAAATTGCTGTTGTATTTGGGGCTCTGTTCATATTCCTTCAGATCCTTACCTGGATATTTATGACGTAAACAGGAGGTGAGGGAGCAGATGGGTTTTTTTTTGAGGATAAGGGGCCATCAAAGCCTGAGAAAGAATGCCAGTGGCATCTACCTTGGGATATGGAGTAGGTCTCTCTATATGCACAAAAATTGAAAGAAATCTGCTGGGACAGGCCTACTGTGACACTTCTTCCTCCATTCCTCTCCTGGAAGGCTTGGGGAGGGGAAAAGGAGGAGGGCAAGGAGAATTTCAGAGGGTTGCCATCCTGAGCCTGCATTAAAGCCCCTTCAAATTCTCTCCCAGTCTGAAAATTTGTAAGGACTTTGCTGCACCCCACAGCTGCTGTTCACATCCTGAAATGAGTCTCTGCCCAGAATGCTGCCTTGGAGGATGACGTGATCCTTTCTTGCCACCCACTCACTCTGTCATTTCCTAAACTCTGATGTTTTTCACATCATCTCGGTGGTTAAAAGAACACATGTACATGGACATCCCCGGAGCAGACTGCAGACATGTTTTTAGAACATCTATTTCATAGGTCAACCAAAAGTAACCAGTTTTTATTGTTCAGAGACTCGAGGGAACACAAGCTGCTGGCTTCTCTTCACACCCGCTCTAGGAGGTGGCTACAGAATCAATTTAATCAGGGATGAAGACTGCATAATTCAGGCAACAAGGTCAAAAGTCTTGTGTCTACAGCAAAAGTGCACTGGTTTAACTCCAGGCAGTTTTTAAATCAACATCATTACAGCTTGGTTAAATAATTAGGTAAGTAGATTAATACCACTTCTAATTTAATTTAAAGCTAAGCTAATTTAAGACAAACTAATCACTGTTCTTTTATGCTAAAAGGAATATATTCCCACAAGAGTTCACACTGATTTCCCTAAATCAATTAAATTCATATCCTAGGTCAAACCAGTGCAGCTTCTCCATGTAACTAAGCTTTAAAAAGAGTTTTTAAAAGATAGATGTCTCAGTTAAACACTTCAGCTGCAGTGTGAAGTCAGTGCTCTGTAGGACTCTGGAGCTCATCTGGGTAATTTCTGTTCTCTTCCATCCTCAGTCTCGTGCCTGTGCTGTGTTCTTATCTTTTCACAAGTTCATAAGAATTGTATTTAAAACCAGGGTGGTACCACCTTGCTTCCAGCAATCCCATTTGGGATTTGCACTTCTTCCCCATGACAGCAGGTCAGCTCTCGCTGGCTGTTTGGGAATTCTGGTGCCCAGCTCTCCCACAAAGCACTGACAAAATGTTTTTATCTGCTGCTGCCCTCTTACTCAGGCACTCAGTACCTTTCATATTCAAAAGCAGCGGGAAGTCCTGGATGCTTTGAATGCGGTGGATCTTTCATACAAACACCACAGCTCTGTGTGCTGGAGTTAGACCTTGGCAGTACAGAGGTGAAAATTTAACTTTTCTTTCCTATTTCTTACAGGGAACAGCACCCCAAACAGCACCAAGGACTGTCAAAATGTGTTGGGGAAGATGAAACAGGAAGGCCTCATAAATATGATTGCTTAAATTCTGAGTATATGAAACCTGTAAGTGAAATAGAATTGAAAGCAAGTTTCGATCTCTAAAATGCCAAGCCCCAGTTACTGAACAACTGGAAAACAATGCTATGGCCAGCTGTCTGTAATCTCCTTTTTGATTAAACAATGCCCTTCTCCTTACCAAGAGTCCAGGGGTCAAAGCTGACCCTGCTGGCCTGGCAGGAGGGGTCCAAATGGTAATGTAGTGATTCTTATAGGCAGTATGTAAATGCTATAGGATTTGTATCTTGTACTGGATTTGTTACTGTAAAATAGAATATTCAGCAGGGAAGCTGTTTTACTGTACTGTGAGAGACACATCACTCTCTGCTCTTCTCTTCAGCTCCTCTCTTCAGCCTCTCTTCGCTCTCTGCCTCCCCCCACCCTGTTTCCCCAATAAACCTGCATGCTTTAAGACTGGACTCTGGAGAGCTCTGTCCAAATCGCCAGAACATCGCAGAGATTCCTACGGCACCACCAATCCACTACAACTGGCGCCCAGAGTTAGACCCTGGCAGTACAGAGGTGAAAATCTAACTTTTCTTTCCTATTTCTTACAGGGAACAGCACCCCAAACAGCACCAGGGACTGTCAAAATGCAGATGGGCTCGTGGTGCCTTCACACCTCCTGCTCTTTACACTTCCCTGAGGAGTGAGGCTGCTGCAGGAAGAGGAGAAGCAGATTCCGGCAAACTCCGGCAGGATGCTGTGCCGGGCTCCGCAGTGCGTGTGCTGTGTGGGAGTGCGTGGGAAGGTCTGATCCGAGGGTGCTGCTGGAGCATCTCTGAGCAGCTCTGGGTTTGTGTGATACTGCCCTTGGCCTGGGGATTTACTGGGGAGGAACAGCCTGCAGAGATGGAACCCTGCTGTCCTTCCCCTCTTGCCCACTTGTGCAACCTTTGCCCGCTCTCTGGGCTGCCCAAGTCTTGCTGACTCTGCTGCCGCTTGCCAGGGCTCCAGCAAATGTCACCTGCATCACTTTTCACTGCATCAAACCTGGGCGCATCATGCAGCACACTGCCAGAAATATGTTTTTTAAATGTTGAGATAAATCTGAATCAGGCGTGTTTCAGTTCCTTTGGATCACTCTGGGCGTTCCCAGGCAGAAATAGATACGGATTTTAAGTAAATACTGAAAATGGGTCAGGCTGTGATTTCTCAATTGCTAAATGTGAGTTCTTGCACTGAAAATATGCTTCAAAGCCTTTACACTGTGTTATTGGGGTTCTAGCAATCCATCTAAAATTATGGATCTCAGCTATTAGCAAGATACAAAAATACTTTATGAACAATTTACTGGCTGTCCATCAGATCATACAGGCAATAAAATCACATAAGCAAGACAGAACTTGGTGAAGAAAACAATGATGTGCAAATGATTCACCCAGCTCCAGATGACACAAACAATCCATTACCTTCCTTTGAATTGGATATACTTGATACTCACGTAGAACATTCATAAAAAACCTCACAATTGAGGAATTAAAACTCTGTGTGATTCAAAGGAATGGAGCTTTGAAATGCAATCTGTGGCACTTAAGTTTAGGTAACTTCTTTGGAGTGGACAAATAAATTCATTTTTACAATGAGAATGCCAATGAGGAGGAGCTGCCAATGAAATTGGTAAGATTATTCACTCTGTCTTTTGGGGAAAAAAAATGCACCTTGAATCTGGTCTCCCTTGTACTCAGTTTACCCAAGTGAGAACATGGTTAGTCCCACACATTCTGCCTTTTAAAAATTATTTCTTTTGCTAGGACTAAGTGCTGGTAACAGCATGCAGGGTGAGTCAGGGATTTTTACAGTGTGGGTGACAGGTTAAAAATGTAGCGAACATATGTGTCCAGAAGGAAGGAGAATCCCTCTAATTCTATCCCAGGCAAGTCAATACATACCTAACCTGGTTTTCTGCACAGGAAACTGCATTTCCAGTGAAGAAATCTCCAGTTTCATGTATAGATCCCTCAATAATCTAAAGAAAACATAGGCCATTATCTGTTTAAATTTCTAAGAACAGACTTAGATGGCTGTTGTTATTAATTTTTTTGGTCAGACATCCTTGGTTTTATCTCCTAGTCCTTAAATCTTTGCTCATCTCTAAAGAATGGTGATGAATAATTTTTAGAGGTACCTTGCACAAAATTGATGGAGAGGAAGTGAGCTTTTCAGCATCCTAAGTATGGCATGTTATCTTTCAGTGTGCTGTCCTCGATAGCAAAAAAAAAAAAAAAAAGGGCTTGCAGGTGGTATTGACACTTTTCCCCTTCAGGCTGCTAATATTTCATACAGAGATTAAAAGAAAAGGAGAATTAAAAAGAATTCTACAGGGCCAAAGCAAACAGTCTGGGTTATGAAGGTAACACTGTGGGGAGACTAAAGGCAGTATGGGGAAATTTTGTCCTATAATTTCAGGGTTTTTTTCTCATGGGAAAAGTAACACTTTGCTTTAATAAAAGAAAATAAATAGTTACAAGCACAACCCATGTGCTGTTTGATGTAACAATGTTATCTAGTTATCTACTCACCAGGCTTTTTTTTTTTTTTTGTTTCTGTTCAAGGCATAAAATAATTATTGAAGAGGGCTGTTTCATCTCGGTGGAGTACAAAAGTCCTCTAGCTAATTGCCACATCAAATGACCACAGGACCCAGATGGAAACCTTCAAATGACCGTGAAAAAAAAAAATTCAAGCCATCACTAAACTCTGGGCAGTTTTTTTTTTTTTTTTGGTGCTGTGTGTGTGATTTCCCATTCAGATTAGGTTACTTGGGTGTATTGGGCTTATCGCACAGGAAAGGGCTCGCACAGATTAGTTCTGCACCATTGCAGGGCTGTTATGCCTGCTCCATCCTTGACCAAAGCAGTGGCCAGCACCTTTATTGTGGCTGGGGACACGAGAGAGCCCTGCACTGTCCAGGCAACAAAAGAAGCAGCAGAGGGCCCACTGTGTCTCTGAAGTGTTACTTCTCCACTTTTTGTCATGCACCAGTGACATGAGTGCTGGGTCCCAGACTCCAACCGCACACAGAGCCAGCAAAAAGCTGTCAGTCTCGGCTTGTTCAAAGCCAGCCCCTTTGTGGAGATCAGACCGATGGGCATGGTCCATATACTCACTAAAGCATGCCAAGGAGTCAGAAAGTCATAATCCGGCTTTGTACTCCTGGCCATTCCCATTTTCCCCCAGAGCTGGTGCCCAATTACCAGTGCTGTAATTTTTTCCCATTGTTAGGGAGCCATAAGGGTTTAGCTACCACTTATCCAATCGGGGTCGTGACCTGATGTATTTAGGCTTTGCAAATATAAGTAACAGTTCCCTTATCAGTGTCACCAGGACTCTTTAACACTTAGCAAGCAGAAAGATAAATATACTTGGCAGATACAATTTGATCCATTGCTAAGCCTTCCATTTTACCAGTGACCCATGGCACTCTGCCATTCACGGGGATGTTGACTGGTGTAACCTCACAGCCCTGGCCGGGCTCTCAAACCGCCTGCCTCGGGCTTACAGGAAGGGCTTACAGGTGACAGCTTGTCCACACGATCTAGAGCACTGGAAACCAGGGATGGGGCTCACCTTGCTCCCACTAGTTCTGCTTTCAGCAGAATTCCTCCTGGCTCACACTGGGAGAGGAATTAGACTCTGTCTCTGCTTCCAGGGAAAAGCCAAAGGCAGCTGATTAATGAGTTACTGTTACTTGAAGCATTTTTTTTTTTCTTTTTGACTTTCTCTGGTTAACTGGCTAACTTAAATATGGTTTTGTACAATTTTACGACTCAGGTTTGTCCTGGAAAGTTCTGATTACTTTCCTTGCCTCTTTCAGATCCTTTCTAGGATCTGCCAGTCACAAGGCTTCTTGCTTCAGAAGCGGGAGGGTGCAGGCTGTCTCATCCATCCACGCCCCCAGCAGGTACTGAATTCAGTCTTCTGGGCAGGGTTAGGTTTGACAGGCATTTATTTAAGAAGGGTTAAAGATGCAGCATCACATCTAGAGAAGCATCTCTTCTGAGCAGAATAGGGCAAGAATTCAAGTGTGAACCACAAGCGTGCTTCCACAAGATCCTGAAGTAAATAGGCTGGAGCTTTCTGCTATCCTGAAAATGCATCTTGATTGACTCAAGGTCTAAAACTTTGAGGCATTTGGTTATTGCCTCCTCAACAGCACTGACTCCAGCTATGAATAAATTCAATCAAGTGCCATTGTCAGCCAGATTTGATTAGACATAGAATAGCACTGGCAAATACCAGAGCCAGGTGTTGCACTAACCAGGGAGATTTTAGACTTTAGATGCCACTTTAAAAATTGCAAATTTTTACAAGCTGTTTTTATTTATTTCCACCATATGGGAAACTTTTATGACCACTACAAATACCTTCTATCAGAGTATCCCCCTTCATTAGGTTGTGACCTTCTGTAATTCTTGGAAGTGTTCCAATGCCAGTTAACTAAGATAAGAGAGAAGATAATTTCTTTTAGAACTGCCTAGTAGTTGCAGTGGAATCTTATCCAATCTAGAAGGGTGATTGAGACTCCTTACTATTATTAAAATGTTTTGGTCAGAATGAATGGCTGGGTAGCAGCACCAGCTCGTTCAATCAGAGAATCCCAGAACAGTTTGGGCTGGAAGGGACCTTGAGGATGATGTAATTCCAATCCCTTGCCATGGACAGGGACACCTTCCATTAGCCCAGGTTGCTCATATTTGCAATTGGGTCATGATTGAGTCATCATTTCAGATATTATTAAATCAGAGCCTGACTTCCCACTCCAATATGTATCTGTGCACATAAATGAAATCTCCTTTAATTTTCTTCGAATTCATGTCTTTTGGAAGTGTTTTATAGAAGCTTTCTTTTTAAGTGGCAGCTCTGTGGGACTTTAAACAATGATATATTTTAAGCTATGAGCCTTATCTGATCTGAGATGCCCAGGAGAATGGGGAATTCCTTTTTTGTTGTTGTTTTTTTAATGATGCGCTAGGGCATGGGGTTTCCTGAACATTTAGCAAAGGGGTGTCAGGGTGCAACAGCTGCACATGTTAAAGCAGCAGTGAAATCCAACTCCTTTTCATCTCCTGGGTTATACAGCCCTTTGTGAAATTATTCCACAGGGCAACGTGTGAATAACTGCTAACTAATGTATGATCAGCTCCATGTTAAGGTGGTGCAAATAGGACTGGCTGCGTGGTGCTGACATAGCTGCTGGAGCCAGCGCTGAGAAAAACCCAGCGTCATAAACTGATCCAGGTTAAATGGCCCGATTCTGAGCTAATGATTTTATAGTTCATTGACATTCAGCAAATGTGAGAACTGCAAACCCTGCAGCCACGAGGTGCCATGAGATAGCTGTAAACAGAAGGTCTTTGATGAGACAAATGGCTTGTAGGGGCAGTTCCATGCAGGCATCCCAGCACAAAGGCTCCCTTGCAGGGCTGCTGCCAACACAAAAAATAAATCAACACAACAGCTATTTTAATCCTGCCTGGAAAGCTCACGTGAGACAATCTGAGGCTCCAGCCTTACCTTTCCCTAGCCAGTTCCTTGTCTCTCCTC
Source organism: Pardalotus punctatus (assembly GCA_013400915.1). Lineage (NCBI taxonomy): Eukaryota > Metazoa > Chordata > Aves > Passeriformes > Pardalotidae > Pardalotus > Pardalotus punctatus. The sequence goes on from VZTX01011143.1 coordinate 90,394, forward strand.
TAGTTACACGTTACGAGATGTTTCCAGAGAGTGTGAAAACTCTTTGGTTTACATCAGTATAAAAGTTCAGCACTGCTGGAAACAGACATTGGAATCAAACATCACTATGTAATTTAAAAGAAATATTAGAAATCTTCAACCATCTTGCAGAAGCAAGAATACAGCTTGTTTACAAACACCCTTCTTTGGAAGCAGGCAGGGTCTCTCAATTGGTAGCACACACTCAAACAAGATGAAGGGGACTCAGAAAAATAGTTGATTTTAATCAGGTTTTAAATTAAACAGCAAGATGCCTGATTGCATACAGAATTTACATGGAAAGCTCTGATCTTTTTTGGTGCTTGTTCTTAATCATGTTCCCTTCAGTAGGTGATAAGGCCTGCCTCTCCTTTTTGCTTACCAGAAAGATTCCCTGTGTCTCATCATATTTCTTTCAGAGTTTGCATTGCCTAGTGTATATTACTCATGCATTACTCAATTCTCATCAAGCTGCATTTAGATGAGAATTTGAAACTAAATAAAACACACAAAACAGTATTTTACCAAAATAGTTCTACTCTAAATACACATAAGTAAAAGGCAGAGTTTTAGCAAGACAGGGTGTTGACAGACTTCTTAGATAAAGAAATATTTTATCTCTGTGTAAATTAAACTTAATTGATTGGGTTTTGATCACTACAGATCAGAATTTGAGTTTTATTATGTACTATCTCTCACAGTCTCGCTTTATTCATGGCTGGGAGGGGAAGCCAAACTTCCCTGCCTTCCCAGACCCTGAGGAGCTTCTGCAATTAGAATCACATAGTCATTGTACCAGACTAATCAAATACATGGAGGAGAAAAAGTTTAATAGTGCAGCAAACTCTGTTTGAAGAAGCTCACTCAGCAACCAGGTCAAGGTTTTGGCTTTTGTTTGAAAGGTCAGCAGAATTAATTCACTGTTGCCAGAGAAGCTGACAAAATATCACAGTGCTGCTCACTGATTAGAGGGCCTGACTGTGGAGATTCAGAAAGATTCGGACCATTTTTGTTATTTTTAGCAAAGTCCAGGCCAAGCCCAAGAATTTTATATCCTTCCCCCTGCCCAGCTAGAATAGTTCAAGATTATTTTGTGATGTGGTTTAGAACTTCCTGAGGATCAAGGCGTAGGAAATTCACCCATTGTCGGAACTTAAAAAACCGTTGAACATCAGGTTATTGGTTCACTGGCAGAGATTTCAAAATGGCAACCAGACACTTTTTCTCCGTGGCCACTGAGGTCTCTGAGGGCTCCTCTTGCTTTTTGGGACACACAGAGAGATCAGGTCGAGGTCTCACATCTCCGTTCACATTCCCGTCAGTCCCATGCCTGGGACTCAGACAGAACAGAAGGGGTGTGAAAAATACATTAAATTATCAATGATTATCAACATTCATTCAAGCATGGTAGTGGGGAAAAATGACACATTTTGCCACAGTGATGAGGCCAGGATGGAATAGCCACATGAAATGGGATTTGTTGAGGAATAAACACATATTTCGTATACAATTTCATATGATAAAACCCACCAGGACTTGCAAATTCAAAAAAATCCCAGATATTTCTCTTTTTTCTCCTTTTATTTTCCTCAGTTTTTCCTTGCTGGAAAATTATGAAGTGTGAGAAAGAAGAGGAAAGTCTTTACATTGAAGAGCAAAATTTTGAAGAAAAACTCAACACACCTTTACAGCATTCTCAGCACTGCCTTCTAAACAAACCCCCAAAATGCTGAAAGGAAGTTGGGAAGCATGGATGGAAATTTACTTTCCTTCACTCCTGATTTCAGTTTCCTCATTTGCTTTGTAGTGAATCCACTTGGAATGAACTGTGTTTCAAAATTGAAGCTACCAGTTTCGTAAATTAATTTATCCAACACATTTGGCCTGAAATATTTGTATTTGACTTGGTAAATGACACTTTCCAGCCAATAAAATAAAACCAGCTGTGCTAGAAATGGGTGTGCTGATTCTACTCCCAGCTCTGCTCACAGAAAAAATATTTCAGAGGTTCTTGTGTTCAAGTGCTTCATTGAAGTTAATTTTCTGGGAGCCTTGTTGGGTAGTGTTATCAACACAGAGGGTCAATTAATGCAAATAATCTTAAATTTCCAGTATTAAAGTGCTGTGGTGGTAGGTCAACCACACAATTCTTCTCTCTCATAAAGAAATCACTCTCTCACTGATCCCTTGCTTCCTTTTAAAAACACAGCCCCCTTGATTAGCAATAAACAGGTATCTAGAAATCATAAATAAATATTACTTGCTAGTCCTACTCCTGATGGCCAAAAAAAACCAACCCTATAAATAATCTTTTAAGCAGAAAAGCAGGTGGTAAAAAATGAGTAAATTAATATTTGATACAGGCTTAGTAACCTTCTTGCAAAATGAATACTCATTCCCACAGGTCACAAGTCAGTAGAAACCATTTCAGACTATTGAGGAACGGGAATTCAGCGTTGCTCTTGATCCCTTCAGTGGGGCACAGGTCTCGCTGAATTTGAGTTGTCAGTCTATGGGCAAGAATTTGGCAGAGGAGTGCAGCCATCAATCGTGAAGAGTTCCTCCAGTTTAGATATAAATAGCTCAGGTGAAGCTTTGGGGTTGTTTATAGAGAATCCATGAAATCTTTTTTTAATCTGTTCCTGACAGATGGAAATACCACAGCCTGTTTTCAGGCCAAATTCAAGGCATGTAGCCTGAGCTGGTTTGGAATATAAGGTGCCAGTTACGTGGTAAAAATACAAGAGCAGAGCCCTTTTCCTTGGTCCTGGAATGGGAGGGAAGGTGGACGAGGACCTGAGTGCCTGGAACACCAGGTCACTGAGCTGGGTCACCCTGTGTGACCTCACAATAGAGGAGGTTTCTGTGCCTCAGCTTCTGATTGATTTCTGAAATTAAACATCTTCCCTCTTTGTCCATTTCCTTCTTTTTCAGGGAAGCTCTTCAGAGCGAGAGGCTGTCCTCTGTGTGTGTGGGGAGGGCTGACTCTGGCCATGGGCCAGCGGCCCACCCAGCCCACTCCCCTCCCCAGGGACACGGGGAGAGGGGAGAAAACGGGATGGGATGGGGTGGGATG
>VZTX01011146.1:0-14443 GCA_013400915.1 Pardalotus punctatus
CGCCCCCGCCCCTGCCCGCCGCGCGCATGCGCGAGGCCCTGCCCTTATAAGGCGCGGCCGGCGGCGCTGCCAGGGTTTCGCATTCTCCCGCCTTCCCCTGGTGCGCGCTCCCATAGGCCGGCGTGCCGCGGGGGGCGGGATCGGGGGAGGGCGGAGCCTCCCTTAAAGGCGCCCGGCGCCGCCGCTGCTTCTGCGCCCGGGCGGGGCCGTGGTTGGCGCGGGGGCTCCTTCCGCCCCAGGGGCCCTGGAGGCGTCCGCGGGTGGCAGCCCGGACTGTTCCTGCCCACAGTAAGATTTATACCTCTTTTATCTCTAAAGAAGGGCAATGATGATTTCTGATGAGCTATTACTTACGGAAGCTGAGTAACGTTTTGTCCTGAGAAATCATTTCAAGAACATTTAAAATGAAGTGTCAAAGAACTTTGGCCTTTTGGAACTCACTCGCCTACCAGCAAATCTCCAAAATTTGACAGAGTATCCTGTCTTTCCCATCCCCGTTGGAGAATTTGTATCAAATGTTGGCCACAACAATTACAGTAGGAAACAAAAGTTAAAATATAGTTTTTAGCTATATCCTTTTAGCTATATATTTTTCCTAACGGAAGAATGATTTAAAGCCGTCAGTCAGATTTGCCCAAGTCAGAAATGTGTTGGCAGGTTCATAAAAATTAATGAAAACAGAGTTGTAGGCAGTACTTTCAAAACATCGTTCATTACACTGATGTCACTGGCCAAAAAACCAGGAAGTCTGTAATTCTATGTGTTCATGTTCTTAAGAGGGCACCTTCGTATTAAAATGTGTAACATATGTAAAGCCAGCTGCTTTTTTGGTGCATTGTTACAGCTTGGGTTAACGAAGCCTCAGACAATTTTTTGCTACTTGTCTCATTTTTGCACAAATAGATGTAGAAAGTGGCGGTAACCTGGTTACCTTGGCTTCCATCGGCAGCAGCTCACTGAAACTTTATTGTGTAGCGTTCATTGCTGTCACTTCTGAGTAACTGAAGTAAATAAAGAGGGATTGTGTTTCTGCTTATAGTAAGTTTGAATGGGTGTAAGAGTCTGCCATCTCATGAAGAAATAAAGCTGAGAAATAAGAGATTCCCCTACAGAACAGAAAAATACAAAGCGAAAGTGTTCATTCAAGATTAACATGTTATTTTAAATTAAGCATTAATTACTATTAAATATTAATTTAAACCCAACGTTTTGGCATACTTTTCTTTTTTCTCACAAGAAACTGTGCATGCACTGTCAGTAAAAAAATAACCAAGAAAATAATTTTAGAATAATTCATAACATTTGTTACAGGAGGTTTCTGTGTTAAAAGCTTGCTGTTTGTCACTGTGGGGGAAACAGTATCTAAAGTACAGCAGAGAACAGCTAATGATTTTTGAATTTAAGTGTTGTCTGCTGCTTTCAAACACTAAAATAAAGATTTAAATTTTGCGTAACCTTGAGAAAGCAGCATTGGCATTGGACCAGATTTCTGTAGGAAAAAGAAGCCTTAGCTTGCTGCATGTTTGAAGCCTTGGGGGGAAGAAAATCAGAATAGCAGGCTGAATTCTCTGCTTTGCTCATGTCTCTAAATGGCTAGGAGCAAGCCTAGGAGAGTTTTGATGTATTAGATTCAAGTTTGCAGGTTGATAGATAGCTCTGAGACCCAACTATGTCCCTTCTTTCACTGTCTGTATGTGAAAATCTGGAGACAGGAAGAGGCATGGTAGAGCAAAACCTTGCTATTTGTAGAGATGGACAGGCAGAATGATCATACATTTCCACCAACCCTCTTCGCCAAGTGGAAAATTGTCAGCTTGAGGTTGACATACACAGGGATGTGATATTAGGGTGTATTGCATCAAGCTTATCTCATTAGTTGTCTTCCAAGGTAAGTAATACACAGAGGTCCTATATCCAATTTATTTAGATTTTTTTTCTGTATCTCTAAACTAAGCCAAGTTTTCATGGAAAATAGATCCCAACAGTTTTTGTTTCTGTATAATTTCCCAGTATAATTTTTAAAAGTCCCAATCTTTTTGTGAAAGATAATTTCATTATATTACAGATTTTACTATGATAAGAAAGTTTCCAGAGATTTAATCCAAATCTTATTTTTCCCAGTTGAAGTTTTGCCTCTCATCTTTCATAATTCTGATTTTACATCCTCAAATCACAGATGATTGCTGTCCTGTTTCACCTAATAATACAAAAGTTGGTTAGGGGGGTTTGGGGTTTTGGGGGGATTTCTGGGTATTCTTGGTTGGTTGGGTTTTTGGTGGGTTTTTGTTTGTTTTTGTTCAGTTAGTTTGGTTTGGGTTTGGTTTGGTTTGATTTGACATGATTTGGCTTGCATTTTTTGTTTCATTGGTTTTGTTTGTTTGTTTTTGTTTATTTTTATTCCTTGTTTTACATTGATAAACCAGGAAGTGTTTCAGGATGTGGAAAAAGAAAAGCAGTATTATTGATGAGGACAAGGCCATACGGGGCTGTAACTGTGAAAGACCTACTTAGCATTTAGTAGAAATGCTCAAAGGATGATAACAGGCTGCTTCTTTTATGCAAAAGAACTGATTTTTTATTAAATATATATCTTGTCAGAAATGCACCTCTGACTTCCATGGAATAAAAAGGATGAAGTATTATCTGAGATACCACAAAAATAAACACAAATTTAAAAAAGAATGAATACAAGCCTGATGGGCTTTTTAAAGAGTCAGCTGAAGGAAGCTATAGGCCATAGCTGAGTTTTGTACAGGCATTATTCTGGGAAGAGGCTATCCTTGCCCAAGCTACAGAGGTACTAGCATGTTTGACCAGGTAAGCTATTCTCAAAAGCTTCTCTAACATCAGGCCATCAAAAAAAGATATTTCCCTGTAATGTCAGACATCATTGCTTTTGGCTTTCCTTAAATATTTCGTTAGATTTATCTGGTGGAATACAAAGCATGTGAATACATATGAATACTATTATTACTATTTTTCTCTTTCATTTACACAAGGTGTAGAATACCTAAAAATAAGACATGGGCTGACATAATTTCAGTAAGATTATAAATTAAACAGTAGATACCCTGAAAATACTGGCATGTGCTTTTTTCCCTGTTAGCTTCATCCTCAACTGTGCCAAAAAGAGCTTTCTAGTACCAAGTAACAAATATCCCACACTTACCAGGAGATGTATGTTCTTTCTCATCCATAATATCTACTCGAAAATTGGAGAGGTTCCTGTTTTCTGCCAATATGGTATAAAAGAAAATCTCTTCCTGAACCCAACTTAGTAATCATTTAACTTGTATTAACACAGGGGAGAGGGCAGCGACAATACTCTGCTCAAATTTTTTCTTTAAGCAAATCAGTTCTGTTTATTTCACCATAAGCAGACTGAAAAATAGAGTAAAAAGTAAAAATAAACTAAGATTACTCGGTGCTTTGTTTTGTAATAACTATTTATCTACTTTTTACAGTTCTTTCCATTTGGTTTCCATATGCAAATGCTATGGCTGTACCCAAAAATGTTTTGGGAAATTGGTAGGCCCAAGGCAGGACTTGTTAAGCAATTCACTTAGATATGACTTCACTGCTTTCATCAGAGAATACTGACACATTGTCACTTTGCTTTGAGCAGAACTACTCTGCTCCTTTTTGAGGACCAGCTCTGTTTGGAATACCCTCTGGAAGTCAGCAGGAGTTGGACAACACCAGCTTCTCACAGGCGCTATGGAGCATGCTTGGCTGGCATAGGAACTGCAGCTCCTTAGAGGAGGGGGACACTGCGGATCAGCTGAGGGGCAGCATCTGGCCACTGCCATGATAGCATGGATCATCTCCTGTCATTGAAAACATCGATCTGTCCACTTGTGTCTGAAGTAACACTTCCATGTCTTCCTCTCCAGGAAACTGCTTTCAGACAGTAACTCTTTTTCCTTGCCTACTGTTACAAAGCAGAAATGATCCGTGGATTTGGTTTCCAGTTCTAGAACCAATCACCATGCAAAAAACCTTAGGAAGCATGCAGATGATGTTTAGGGAAGCCAAGTTAGAAAAGGTAACAAGGTAATCTTAACACACACGGAGCAACCATCTTTCTTGGCTTACCTCAGCCCTCTGATCCTCTTTCATTCTAGTAAATGGAAGAATTCGCCCAAATTTAAGGGAAAAGAACCAAGACCCTTTTGCCTACAATAAAGAAAGGATTTTTTTATGTGTTCTGACCTGAGCTACAAACTGACATGGATGCTGCATTTCTGTGATTCTGCTGCTCAGCACAGGTCATATAAAAAACACGTTCTTACTTCTTCCTTTTGTGAGGAGCAAACATACACAAGTGCACCTTTGTAATCAAGATTATGAAATGAGGGCAGGCACTGCACCTGCAGGAAGTTTCAATAGGTGATGGTTTAAGACATTCATAATACTCTTCCATATGCAGATGTTAATTTTTCTTTCCAGCTCAAGAAATAAAGGTGGGAGTCACTCAGCTAAATATGTCGAATGAGAGAGAATCTTAGTATAAATAGGTCTTGCTCTAAAAATGTCTCCATTGACTGTAAAGGGAGCCCAGGTCTCTTGTCACAGATGTCAGTGAAATGAATTCCACTCTGTATGCAAAAATGGGGTAATTACATGCCTATGATTACCATTTATGAATTTCAGAGTTCCCCTGAAAACCTGGACAGACTTTTGGCATACGTCATTAAAACACTACAACAAACAGGAGGAAGCCTCATTTTATTTCCCTCCTAGTGTGGATTTTTTTCCCTCCTTTAGAATCTGCTTATCCAAACCTAGTACAAATGATTAATTTCTAGTGCAACTGAAAAGTCACCACAAATAACACCAGAGAGTAAGTTCATCTTTTCAAAATAATCCAGTAGCACCAAATCACCCACATTATGGGTTTCCTAGGGGTGCTGCTGCTATGCAGATTTTTTAGTGCCATCACTTACTCCAAGTTACCAAAAAGTAGTATTATCCTTTACTACTGGGATATGACAAATGTACAAGTTTTTTTTCCCAAGAACTGGCAGAGTTTACATTTGCTTTATTATTCAGTTGTAATTGTGAGAAAAATTAATGGTTAAACAATGTGAATAGATTCCTTCTTCTCAAACATACTCTTCCCCAAAATAATAAAGAGAAATGTGGCATTTACTTCAAACTAAAGAAGGATTTAGGCTGGAAGCCTGTTGCCAAAATACTGACTGAACATAGTTTGTCTCTTACACTGCAGTTAAAATCACAGAATAACAGAATAGGTGAGGCTGGAAGGGACAACAGTGAGTTAGCTGATTCAATTTCCCTGCTCAGGCTGAGTCCTCTAGAGCATATTGCACAGGTTGTGCCCAGATAGATTTTGAACCTCTCCAGAGATGGAGACTCCACAACTTCTCTGAGCAATCTGCTCCTGTGCTTGGTCACCTGCATAGCAAAGAAGTTCTTCTTCAAATTCATATGGAGCTTCCTATGTATCAATTTCTGCATGTTGCCTCTTGTCCTACTGCTTGGTGTCACCTAGAAGAGCCTGGCTCCATCCTCTTGACACCCTTCCTTTGGATACTTACAGACATTGATAAGATCCTCTCCCAGCTGTCTCTTATCCAGGCTAAACACCAGAGGATTTGAAATGTGAAAGGTAAAATATGAGAGGATTTAGAAAATCCATTGGTTATATCAGCTTTCTTACTAGTAACAAAATACCTTTTGCCCAATGTGATTACTCTCTGACATTCATATTTAAAAGAAGTCCTTTTGCAGCCCACTCAGGCCTAACAATTAATGTTACTTGACCAGCAGTGGCAATGAAAACTTTAAAGGGCTGAAGGCTCAGATGTTGGAGCTGAACAGTGCTTTTTTAGTTGCAGGAATGTTACTGGAGGAGAAAAACACATAGCTGATAACCACTGTAACTCAATCTTCCATTACATTAGGAACAAGCAGTTGTGCTCAGAAATTATCATGCATAATTTTCAGAATTAGCCTGCAACATATTTGAAACTGTTACCAGGTATCAACATAAAACCTGTTTTCCTAAATGCTCATCTGTGAATGAGTGTTAATTAATCACAGACTAATAATTGATACTTCCTGAGAGCAGATTTAATGACAGCATTTTCTTAAAAATGCTTAATCTACCCAATGGCAGTACCTTTGCTGTGGCAGTGGCAACAAACAGAATCATCTAGAAGGCACACACACAAACACAAGTTAATTGTTGTTACCTGGACAAAGAGTGTAGCATATTACGTTATGCAAAAACATTGCAAAGATTAACATCTAGCTGAAGGAAAAGCTTAAAAAATACAAACACTGCTTTTATTTTCTCTGTATTTTGCAATTTACAAGCTGGGGGACAGATTTGCCTAGAGAGAGACAGCATCAAAATTCTTTCAATGCTTGTTTTTTTCCCCCTCTGTCTCTGGACCACTAGACCATGTCGTGTCAGTTTAGTTTAACCTATAGGTAAGAGAAGTTTGATGTTTGAAGTATTCTCTCCTACTAACAAATTTGAAGACTAACATTTACCATAAACTACAAATGAGATCATTTTGTTCACACATGCACAGAACCAGTTCAAATCATTAAGATGCTATAGTGCAATTTTAGGGCCAAAAAAAAAAAAAGCACACATCAGTCACAGCACAAGCTTCAGCTTTCTCCAGAAGCTTGGCTGTGGTCTTCAGCCTGTACAGCAGGTGCTTCATAGAGCTTTAGATATATCCTTTTAGTAGATGAAACTAGGACACTGGGATTTCATCACAGGTTTTCAGCCAAAAAAACAAGACTTCATAGAGCTGTGCCCTAGTTTAGTTGTTTCTTTGGGGATGGGTTCTTTGAGCATTTTAATTTGAAATCTCTATCCCCACATACATATAGGCGATCACATGCAGGATCAAGGGAGAAAAGAAAGACACTTGAGTAGTTCAAGTGGCTAAGACAGCAACCAAAATAACAGCTCAAGCCAGGTGGTTTCTGAGCTCCTTGTGCACCCTTTCAGGGCTCTCATGTGAGGCAGTCAGAGCTGCCACCACCAGTTCTGCAGAGGTGCTCCCCACTCTGCACACTGGTCTCCTCTGCCTAGTGTGGGCTCTGGCATGGCTAGAAAGAGGTAATAGCACCATGAAGATACTGCTGGAAGAGGAATAGCAGGTGTTGGAAGCTAACAGGGTTTGCAAAGTGCACTGTGCCTGTGTATAGGTCACATGTCTGAGGCTCAACCAAAGAGAAAGACACTGCTAATTTAGCAGATCTGGACTCTCCACAGGAACTTCATAAATACCAAGACAGCATGAACCAGTAGGAAGCATTGTCTCTGAGCCACTTGGGAGCTTTTTGGGTAAAGTAACAAAGGTAATTTGAGTAAGGTAATAAACCATTTATTTTGGGTCTGAGATGCCCGAGCTTTATGTCATTTTGGGGACTCTGCCCACATGACTCTTCTGTCGTGTTTCATACCCAGACATGACTGTAGGGCAGCAGAGGGCTTTATTTCACAGTCAAGCATGATGATGTGCTATTTGCTTGCCACACTAGAGGCAAGAGTGGCACTGCCTATGAAATTAATTAGTTTATTAGCAGGGCAGCAGCATCTTGCATAGTGTCTGGGAGTTTAAGCATGAAAACCTGATTAAAGAGGGCAGATAATACTGGTGGCACGCACTGGCCCTCTCTGCAGAGAAGGTGGAGCAGGGAATCTCGGGGGTAGGTACACCCCACAAAACACAGCCTGGGTAAGTGGCTGCTGTGCTGGAACAGTGTGGTTTGTACTCAGTGCTGTGCCAGCGTTTGTGCCGACGCTCAGATACCCACGAACGCTCCTGTGCTAGTGTTTAACTTCTGCGTGGTGCAAGTGCCCGCGGCAGAGTGCATCCATCTGGCCTCTCGCTACTTCCTGGAGCAGGGAAGGAGGGAAAGCGTTTTCAGGCAGATTAAGTGCTCCGCCCGGAGTGCCTCCCCAGCTGAGTGTGCTCAGGTTGGACAACAGGAGGAATTTCTTCACAGAAAGGTTGTCAAGCACTGGAACAGGCTGCCCAGGTAGCTGGTGGAGTCACTACTCCTGGACGTGTTTAACGAAAGACTCGAAGTGGCACCACAAGATGGTGTTCGGTCAAAGGTTGGACTCGATGATCTCAAAGGTCTTTTCCAGCCTAAATGGTTCTGTGCGCCAGGAGGCACCTGAAGCCCAGAGGGTATGAGCAGCAGGGGTATGCGGGATCGCTTGTCCTGCACGCCGCTGCCGGGGAGCTTTGCTGTGCCACGCCGGGAGGGCACCACCTAGCCGTGAGCTGTCCCGTGAGGCGCGCAGCTGGGGAGCCCCAGCCCGGCAAAAGGGGATGGCCTGAGAGTGAGCCCCGTTCTGTTGGCGCGCCTGCCGCGCTACCTGCGTGTCTGTGGCCGTGACGAGAGCCCGCCCCGCCCTCACCCGCTCAGCCCGGGGGCGTCTTGGCGGACAGAGGCGTGAGGCGGCGACGGGCGGAGGCGCGAGAGCGCCCGGCACTCTCTGCCAGCGGTCCGGGGACTTTCCCCTAGGCGGGCGCGCAAGCCCATGAGGAACCGGCGTCCTCCGTGCGTGGCCTAGCGAGCAGGTCTTCAGAACATCCCAGCATGCTCTACTCGCCCCTATGGCCATATAAACCCTGGCAGATGGGATCACCGCGAGAGCAGGGTGAATAATTATGTTCACTTCGGTTGCCTCCCTGCTGGTCTCCGCAGGAGATGCACAGCGGGCAGGAGGCCTGTCCGCTCCCCAAGGGGCGCCGTGGCCCCGGGCAACCGCGGAACGCGGCCGCGGAGGGCCGGAGCGGCGCCGGGAACGCGCCATGCAAATAGCATGCCTCGGCCCCGCCCCGAGCCGGGCGGGCGCGCCAACCCCGCCTTGTGGCAGCCGCTGAGGCCTCCCCGGCGCCCGCAGGCTGCAACAGGGAGCGGCGGGAGACAGACCCCGCACGGGCGCCCACCCGGGAGCTGCTAACGGCAGCCGGCGGCCGGCTGTCTGCAAGGCCCCTGCGGTACGTGTTTAGGCCGTGCTAGCAGCCCCCAGAGGAAACGGGAGTCACTTCTGATGACTGAGATTTCCCGTACTTCGGTAGAAAAAACGCTCAGTTTTTCTTTCGGTTGGTTGGTTTGCTTTGTCCCCCTGAGACAACTTTGCACACCTACAGTACAAGCGCAGGTCTTCTCGCCGGCCCTCGCCAGCAGGGTCTGATAGTTAAAGACCAGCATCCCAGTCACTAGAGACCAGGACAGTACCTGGAAGGGTGACCCAGAGGTTTTATAACTAACAGAACGGCAGAAACACTTCTTGCCACAGCCGGTTCTTTGAACCTTTTTTCTTCTTATGAAATATTAATAAATTCTCATTCAAATACTCAATTAATGCTTATTCACTTATATGTTAGAATCCTCGTGTTGAGTTGCTTTCCATACAGAATGTGAAATAACACACTTCAACTTTCAGTTTCTATTAAGAGTAGCTACAGACTTGTTCTTTAATGATTCACAACCAAACATCAAAGAGGAATAACATTCAAAATTTTTTAAAAAGTAATCCTAAGTCAAATCTTTAAAAAAGGGCATCCAGCACCTCAGCCTTTTAACACAGTTGCTCTAACAGCCCCTTGAGGTCAGTGAATACTGAAAGCTTTGCTTTACAGATGAAAAACACAGGTTTTCACATTGCAACACATGCTGCAATTCTGAACCAGACATCTGGAGATGCCCAAACTAACAGCAGAGAAAGCTGTACTACAGCGGGCACAGGATGCAACTCCTGCCCCAAAAACACAGTCCTTCCACATATCTACCTGAACAGGGTGAGGACTTGAAAACAGATCCCACACTTCCCCTCATGAACACCACAGCTCCTAAGCACAGCATGAAGCTTGCCCTGCACTAGAAGCACACACCAATTCTTGCACTAAGATGCAATTTAACACATTGCATTCTGAATGTTGGGTGGTGCTCCAGGAACGCCAAGGGGGAACTCCTGAGAAATCTAACTAGGGTGAAGGGCGACTGAGAGCACACAAGCACAGAGGTCAGGTGAAGGAAGTTCTCAACCAGCCATCGGGAAGTGCAAGTGCCTTGCAGGCTTCTGGTGCTATGGACTGAACAGCCACTGCTGTTCAAAATCACACAGGGTACAGTGTAAACACCACTGTGGTTTAGTCCCAAAAATCACAAAAGAACTTGAAGTGGACGTATGTACTACTGTGATCCCAGAAATTTCTATTCATTCCCGTAGCACTTGATCAATGGATCTATCAGTCAAGCATAAGGACGCCACTACATGGTGCTAACTACTGTAATAGGACAAGATTAATTCAAAATAGCACTGAAGACATTATGTTTTTACAATTACATGTCATTATCCAATATACCAAAACATGCAGTTTGTGCAGGTATTTCAGCAACACTGAAAATAAAAGGTAATCTCCCACTTTCTTTGCCTCAAACTATTCTGTACACGGAGTGAAAATGTAACAAAAAAAGGGCTTGATTAGAATGAATCCTTTACAATACAATCACTGTCTCCAGCAGACAACAGCATCTTCATTTTGCTTATCTTGGTGTTACAAAAGTAGAAATTGATGTTCTATAGATCCACTCTATCAGTTTTACAGTATTTCAACTACACATCTGAAGAAACAAACTCATCCTTGTGGGATTACACCTTGAAGCCATTTAAAGTAAAGTTTTTCTGAAGGTGTTACAATGTTATTGAAATGGCTGGAATAGTTAGAAGCCAAAACCAAAGTACTATAAAAGCTTATCCCAGAGGTTTTATTGTTTTAGTAGCAGTCAAAATATTCTTAGTAAAGAAATCCATGTTTATTTGAAAAAAAAAAAAACCAAACAAACAAAACTGTAAATGATACTTCACCATATAAATTAAATCTGCTTACAGTTTTGGTGGCCAAAATAGCTGTGACTTGACTGCTAATCGCTAATTTGCCAGTGTGATATTAAGTGGGCTCTAACCTGATAGTATAATGTTAAATGGGATCAGGATGTCACTTATATTTTTTTGCAAGTGTTATGAAAACATCCCATAAAAATAGTCAACCAACTACTTTTTCTCCTAGTATGAACAACAGTGAACATTATGAGCAACAAGCCTGAAACAGATGATTCCACTTTTTGACTGAAATTTTTAAACAACTTTGAATCATTCAAGTATTATGGTCCCTATGTACACACTTCTACGTGGCTAGAAAAGATATGGTAGACAATTGAGCACACTACCATCAAATTGTAAGAATTACAAAAATGTCAGGTTTTAAACAGCAAATTGTACCTTAATAGTTTAATTAAAAATAGAAGAGTTAGGTAGACTATTTTGCAAATACAACAGCACACTAGTGTGCTGTATATTAAGGCAATACCTTTAAATGCACACTTGTCATCTCTAACAAGTTTTATACAATTGCTACCAAGTAAAAGAACTATCATTGTCTTGCAAAACTGAGAAAGAAATACAAAATATCTGGAAGCCTACATTTTCAAAGTACAAAATTAACTTTCAGTCCTTGTGTTGAAATACTATACACAGTACAGTGATTCTCCCCTACAAGATCTCACGAGGATTTCTTAAAGCTGGAGGCAAATTTGAAGGTTTCGACTCTTCATCCAGAAGCACCAAATCTTCAATTTCACTACCTTTGTATTTTCTTTTACATATCTTCACAATAACTTTCTTCTTGAGGAATAATTTCAAAGCTTCTCTTGAAGCCACTGCTTTGGCATTTTCCATACTTTTACCACAGCCAGTACCCAAGTAGACAGACTTGCACCTCAGTTCACAAACTATATTTTCTAGAGAGCTTTTATTTTGAGGCAAGTCTGCAAGTTCCTTCAGGGGAACAAAAGCAACATCTAACGTAGCTTTTACAGACTGAATAGATGAATTTAGAAGTTCTGCATGATTTACATTAGGACTGAAGCCTCCAACAGCAACCAGTTTCCAGGCTACAGCTTTGTAGAGTCTGTTGAAAAAAGGTTGTCTTTCCTTTGCATCTTCACTGGTTAGCGGTTTGCACAAAGCCTTTGCAGGGCCCTCACCTGCCTGTGAGCCACCCTTGGAGGCCAGCAGGGAAGCGCCTGCCTGAGCTCCACCCCGGGAGGGCCCTTGCTGAGCTCCGCTCCGAGCAGCCAGCAGCGAAGCAGCCACCTGAGCACTGCTCTTGGAAGCGAGCAGAGAGGATCCCGGCTGCGCACCACTCCGAGCAGCCAGCAATGAGGCAGCCACTTCCGCACTGCTCTTAGAGGCCAGGAGTGGGGAGCCCACCTTAGCAGTGCCCTTGGTGGCCAGCAGAAGTGAGGTGCCCACCTGAGTGCCACTCTTGGGGGCCAGAAGCAGTGAGCTGCTCACCTGAGCACTGCTCTTGGACACTGATGCTGGGGCACTCACTTGGGCTTTGGAAGACAGCAATGCAGCACCTGTTTGGGGGGTGCACTTGGTGGTTGGTGCCACTGTTGGCAGCTGTGTTGTGCCCTTGGTGGTCAGTGGCACTGCCGCTGCCACCGCTGCCGCCTGTGGGGTGCTCTTGGCAGCTGGTGGCACTGCTGCTGCCACCGCTGCCGCCTGTGGGGTGCTCTTGGCCGCTGGTGGCACTGCTGCTGCCACCGCCGCTGCCACCGCTGCTGCCTGTGTGGTGCTCTTGGCCGCTGGTGGCACTGCTGCTGCCACCGCCGCTGCCACCGCTTCTGCCTGTGGGGTGCTCTTGGCGGTTGCTGGCACTGCTGCAGCCTGTGGGGTGCTCTTGGAGGTTGATGGCACTGCCGCTGCTACCACTGCTGCCTGTGGGGTGCTCTTGGCAGCTGGCAGCAATGCTGCCATCACTGCCTCTGGCTGAGGGGTGCTCTCAGCAGCCAGTGGTGCTACACTTACTGTGGTTTTCTTTTCAGGTGATGGCACATTTTCACACTTGCTTTCCTTAGGTAGGCTTGAGCAAGGCTTCCTTTCTGGCTCTTTTTCAGATGAAGGTGGCTTTTGCTCAGCAGGACTTTCAGCATTAGCAGGTCTTCCTTCTGTTTCTATGTCTGAGACTACGACCATTTCTTGATCTGAACTGCAAGTTGACTGGGAACTTTCTGGATTTTTGCTAGTACCTTTTTCCTGCTTTTTTGGCAATGTGCTTTCTGTTTCCTTCACACCTTCTGCCTTGGTTGTTTTCACATCCTTTCCAGCATCCTTAGAGTCTCTGCTTTTCTCAACAGCTTGTCTCTTGCAGGGCTCCTCTATCCCTTCTGCAAAACAAGTAAAATATGTGATCCTCTTTGATTTCTGCACTATGAAATATCCATGTAGAAAGAAATAATCTAAAACCTTCTAGCAATAATCTCTGTGAATTTAAAGGGTATATATTAGCAATACACCTTGAACTGTCATTTAAAGTATTAACCTACTATTTCAGAATTTTATTTTTTTTTCAAAATCCTGAAAATACTAACGTGAGATTTCAGATGTTGGTTTGGGACCTATAGGCAAGTATGTATTTCTATTCTTGAAGTTCAACCCAAAAGTGGCCATCATACATTAAATGGGGTATCTGACTTAAAAATAAAAAAGTGTATCTTGTCTACTAATATCATAAAAACATCTTTAAAACATCAGTCTGAGAATTTGTTTATGAAACTCTGTTTCTTACACAGCAACAATGCCTGACTGGCAGCAAATGCAAAGTAACAAGAACATATCTAAGCTGGGGTACAGCAGCCCACATCGCAACGCACAAGTAATCAGCTTAAAGTGCACCAGTTGTAGAAATTCAGAACAGCTCCACATTACTAAAGGACTATGTATGCATTATGTCAATTTTAGAGACATTACATTAGAAAAAGAATAGCACAGAAAGAGAAAACTATTAACGACAGTTTTAAAAGTAAATTATTTCGACTACTTTCTAAGCCCGAGGCAAACCGAGAACATTCAAAACAAGCATATTCTAGACTCCTATGTATTGTCACAGCTATGATCTGCTAACCATTGCTACTTGATATGCCTCTTTTCTTCACCTTGGCAACCAGTTCGTCTCTCGTGGTGCGGACAGGCGCGCCGGTCACTTGGATGCCTTCGGCCATTTCCAGCGCCTTCTCCATGACCTGCGGCGGGTACCTGGAGGGGCGACAAGAAGGGAGGGAAGGGGCTTCGTCAGACGGTGGCGCCGCGCCGCCCCCTCTTCCTCCAGCGGGTCCCGCTGAACTCACCGGCATCCCAGGAAGACATGGTTGGCCCACACCATGGAGAGGGACACCAGGCGCTGCAGCTGGGCGCTGCCCGCCGCCGGCAGCTCCCCCACGTTGCGCAGCAAGAACTCCCGGCGGTACCGCCAGTGGTGCTCGGGCTCACAGGCCCCGCGCAGCGTCTCCGCCCAGGCCGCCTCTTCCGCCGTCCGCCCCACAGGCTCGCCCGCCGCCGCCTTCCCCGCCATCGCCGCCGCCGCCG
>VZTX01011151.1:0-28059 GCA_013400915.1 Pardalotus punctatus
TGACCCACTGCCACAAGCCTTCTCCCCAGCACGATGCAAATGAACACATTTGTGTGACCTCATCTGTCACAAGAGCTCTGAGCTCACCTCAGCTGCCCCAAACTGAAACAATCCATTTTTGTGGCTGTGGATCTTCACCCAACGTGCCAGGGAGGGATGCCCAGCCTCCTGAATGGGGTGTCTTGAAAGAGCCATCATTAAAATTGCAGCAAGTTCTGCGTCTCTCGTAGCTGGGGCTGGGACGTGGTGGCACCTATAAAAGGAATTATTTCTCAGTGCTTGGGTATTTTAATCCTTTCTTTATATTTCCTTTTAGAGCCATATTTATAATTTAAAGCCCACCTCTGTGTGCCTTAATCTGAGACTCTCATTTGATTTTATTTTATATCTGTGATATAAATCATTGATCCTTATTTTAGCTTTGTCTGGAATGCAACCACTAAGGAACATGCTAAAGATGTCTCTGGTTTTCTGTCAGGATCAGGAATTTCACAGAATTCAGTGTAAGGTAATGCTTCTTCAGTCTAGTTCTCACATTTTAAGAATAAAAGTCAATGAAATGCCACTACAGATATATTTTTTTGGTGCTGTAAATTGCATTTTGATGAATCTCCACTCCTGAACCAGCCCTCCTTCAGCACTGCCAGGAAGCCTCTCTTGTTGCTTCTAGCAAGAATTGTCATGGTGATGCATTCTGTTGACCACATTTTTGAAACACAGATTGTTTCTAAATTTGTTTCTCCAATTTACTCTGGGTACTGCACCATCTCTGTTTCTGTTCTTTGGAAGGTTTTTATCACGACAAACCATGAAAATACACCCAGGAGGATCTGCCCTCTCCCCTTCACGTGTGCCACACGTGTGGCTGGGGGAGCCCCCCATGTGAGGAGCACCGAGGGAGCTGGGGGGCTCAGCCTGCAGAGAAAGGGGCTTGGGGGGACCTCGTTGCTCTTTGAAACTGCATGAAAGGAGGTTGGAGCCAGGGGGGTCCTGTTCTCCCAGGGAACAGGGACAGGAGGAGAGGGAATGGCCTCAAACTGTGCCCGAGTGGTTCAGGCTGGACATCAGCAGAAATTTCCCCATGGAAAGGGTGCTCAGGCCTTGGAACTGCCCAGGGAGGTTTGGAGTGCCCATCCCTGGAGGTGTCCCAGGAATTCCTGGAGGTGGCACTGAGTGCTGGGGACAAGGAGGGCATCGGGCACAGCTGGGACTGGATGGTCCTGGGGGGCTTTTCCAGCCCCGGTGATGCTGGGATTGTGGGATTGCAGAGGGTCCTGTGTGCTCTCCTGGCAGGAGGGTGACTGCAGCACCAAAGATGTGCTTGAGATGTTGGATTGCTCTGTGATGGCAAGAGAATGGGGCAGACCAAGAGGGTGGGGAGTGCAGGGCTCCTTGTCCTTCCTGTGCCTCCATGGGAGAGGCCAGGCCATGCCCTGAGGAGCTCTCAGCCCTCAGAAAGGCTGGGAAGCTTTGAAGTGAGCTGAGAGCTCCACGAAGAAATTAAATTTGGCAGTGAAAGTGCAGTACTTAGGTTCGTCTCAAGTAGTCTTGAGATATAAAAGCGTTTCTGTGGGAGTTCTTGGCTGAGAGGGAAGGCTGGGAGAGGAGTCCAGCAGCCTGTGGAGTGCTGCTGCTTTATTTGTTGCATCCTTGTGGCGATGCTTTGGAGAGGAAGGCTCGGTCTGGGTTTGTGTCCGAGCATCCCTTGTGCATCCGTGCACGGAGCAGAGCTGCTCCCGAGGGGCTGCCCTGCCTGGAGCTGGGAACCCAGCCTTGAACCGAGGGGAACTGGGTGCACTGCCTGCTCAATCAGCAGGACTCATGTGGGTGCTGCTGGATTCCTCCTGCACAGCCCTGGCTCAGCCCCAGACCCCGGGATGGAGCATTTCCCATCCTGTCCTGGCGGCTGGGCTTTCCTGCGCTGCGGAATCCTGGCGTGGGCTGGGCTGGGAGGGACCCCGGAGTCCGATTCATTCTGCCCCTGCCATGGGCAGGGACACCAGAGCAGTTTTAAGGAATGGGTAAATCCGATCATCCAGGCTCCAGGAAAGAGCTGCTCCAGCTCCCTGGGGATGGGGAGCAGGGGACAAGGGGGAATTTGTGCAGCTTCCCACGGGCTCTGCTGTGCTTCTCACATCCATGGAATGGGGCTGGTGAAGGGACAGGCTGTGTCCAGCCAGGACAGGAACAGTGCAACACCTTGGACAGCGCTTGTGGTGCTTGCTGAGAAAAACAGCTTTATTTCTGCAAAGGGAATGTTGTTTCTGCATAGGGAATGTTATTTCTGCATTGGGAATGTTATTTCTGCTCTCCCTAATCTCCAAAGGCAAAGCTGTCTGAGCTTTTCAAATAATAAACCCAAGCATATTTTGCATATTATATACCCAAGAATATTATGTTTTTTTCTGTTGTTCAAGAACTAACAAATTGAATTTGAGGAATGCTGTTCATTTTGGCACAGTTTCAGAGAGAACATTCCAAAGGAAAGAAAATCCTTCAAGGAGAAGCGGAAGATGATGAAAGCTGCTGGGTCCTTCTTCCCATTTCCACATTGAGAGGCGTCCTTGCTCAGAGCTGTGCAGGGGACAAACCCCGGGGAGTCAGGAAGGCTGAGCTCCACCTGCACGACAGGTAGTGCCAGGCTGGATAGAAACATAAATATTTTCTATTTAAGTAGAAAACTTGAAGGGAAGTCTAAGAATATGTGGGAGCAAAGGCTTGAAAGACACCTCAGTGGAAACTCAGCTCATCCCAAGGCTGAGGAGCAAGCACAGAACATGAGGAACAAGGTCCCAGCATATGGAGGAAAATGTGTTTTTTTCATCAAAAACCTCTATTTATGAGGTGGCGATTCCCTATCGTTTATACAAATTTCACTAAGTCTTTTAGAAATTATGAGGACATTTTGGCACCAGCTTGACAGAAATGTAAATGATTCCATCATTAAAGCCCAGCCTCGTTTGCCAGCATAGAGGAGTCTGGAGGAGCTCTGTGTCCCCCTGAAGTCCTGGAGTGACCACACAAAGTTCTGTGATTTTATTGCAGGGACAATAAATTGCAGGAATCATCTCGATGGGAAGCTGCTGGTTCTGTGCCTGCATTCCCCGTGTTCTCCATCGCTCTGTGCCTTTGTGCACGCCCTGTCGGAGCAATGAACATTCTGCAAACACCCGGGGTGTCAGCGCTCGCCGTGGGAGCAGGAGCACGGTGGGGTAAATCCCTGTCCAGCCGTGGGAAGTGCTGCCAGCATTCCCGGCTGGAGCAGCAGAGCTGCATTTCCAGGGAGGAGAGGAGGCAGCTCTGGCTGCTCCGCTGCCATGGCAACGAGGCCAGCATCGCCGGGATGAGCTGGATCCCAGCATCCCAGCCCTCACTCTGTGCTGGGATGCGCTGATCACAGCTGGGAGCGGCCCGGGCTGGAGCCGGGCTGTGCTCCAGCCTCCCCATCCCAGCGAGGACAGCCCGGCAGCAGCGCTTGGGAAGGAGCTGATGGCAGGCCCTGCTCATTTGTGAGAGGGAAAAAATGTGTGGAGGGGATTGCTGCTCATTTATGGCCAGCCACAGCCCCCACTGCCCTTCGTGGCCATCATCAAACACTCAAAACCCCCTGAAATCCCGGATTGTTAATGCTGGGTGCCCATATTCCAGAGGTTCTTCCCTGGACCCTCCTGCAGCCGTGTCCAGCTGTGCCCAGCTGTGCCCCAGCCCCAGGCACCCCTCACCATCCCTGGCTGGCACCAGGCTTAGGAGCAGGGAATTGCAGGAGGTGCTGGGGGTGGGGAGGGGGTGTCACTGGGACCAGTCCCAGCTGCACACAGGAAAACCTGAGCCCTCCCCGGGCTGCTGGGCGTGGGCCTGGCTGGGAATCGCTGGAAATTGAGCTTTGCCTGGCGGTTCGGGTCCTTGGGAGTGCCGAGGTTTGCACCTCTTTTCTCCTACTCTGCTGCTGAATCTCCTAGGTAAGCACTAGCAGTAGGTCCTCCTTTAAAACCTGGTTTGGGAACGTTTGCTGTGATTAAAAATAATTCAGAATGACATTTTTTTATATGTGGCATTGGTCAGCTTGTGGATGTGCAAGCTCTTTTAGCAAGAATGACTTTTGAATTAAAGCTATTGAAATATGTGAGCAGGTGAATAATCATTGTAAGTTTACACACGTGGTTTTCCCTCCTATCTCTCATTCTGTCCTTCTTAGGAAAAGGGTTTTACATATTTTTTTTTATTTTCTTTTAAATATAAGGTTTTTGATGATGAGGACATCTCAAATACGCACCAGTGTTGAGGTGTGAGACCTCTGTGGCTGTGAGCACCCACACCATCAAATCCCCCCCTGGTTTCAGTTCCATCCTTCACTCAGTGCAAGAGTACATTTAGATTGATGTTGGACCCTTGGAAAAATGGGTTTATAGTGAGCACAAACAGAAACTCGTCTGGAATTGATCCTTTCATCCAGAGCAGTCAAATCTTGTCCTCATCTTTGCTATTTTCACACCTTCCTCAGATCAGAATTGAGGGAACCAATCTAAGCAAAACCAGATTGCCTGGAAACAAATGGCTTTTCTTGTCTCCAAGTCCTCTAAACCCCATTTCTAATGTTGTTTTTTAAATTTAGTTTGAAGCTATTTTCCAAAAAGAAGAGATGTTTTAGGAAACTCTTGTAGATATCGACAAAGGAAGATTTTCACTCTTTTGGATTTTACATCTGGATTGGATTTTATTGGATAACCCCTCTTTGTTTTTTCCTAGAAATCATCCCTACCTTCTGCCAGATCCTTGTTTCCTGGTTTGGATTTTCTCACCTCTTGAGAAAGGAGTTGATGAAAAAAAGTAAATATTTTAATTGTTTAAAGAGAAGAATCTGAGGTTTGTTGGGAGGTATTTAGCACTTACTGGGATGGTTTTTATTTGCTGGATGTTTCTATTGCTTTGTAAAAAAATTTGTGTTCAGAGGTAACTCTGCAGAAGTGTGAAGAACTAATTCACAGGGTGATAAAATAGTTATGGAAATGAGATGGGGAGGGCTCATTTATCTGAAAGATTACTTGGGAATAGCATCCATCACCAGTATTGGATAATGAAGCCCCAGTCCTGCACTGGAAAAGCAATGCTGTGGCCCCTCATATCTGAGCACAGAGGAGGGGATTTACCAGCCTCCTGTGGGGATTTTATATCTGCTATAAATAGATGGCACCAATATTATTTTGCAGTTAGGCTTGCCTTTGTGCAGCATGGGCAAATTATTGGGATTGCTGGCAAAGCTCAGTGCTCTGGAAAGGTCAGGACAACAACAAAAAAACGTAGAAATTTTGCTCTTAATTAAAAATCATATAAAGATATGAAATATTTTGAGATAGAGCATAATATGTGCAATATGCAATAAGTAAATCAGTAACTCTGAGACATGAATAGCACAGAATCCCAGAACGGTTTGGGTGGGAAGGGACCTTCAAGATCCTCATGTGCCTCTGCCCTTCCACACCTCACTGAGCAAAAATTGGATGGGAAAGGCCTGGAGCCTGCCCCTGGTTGAGCTTCAGCCCATCCATCTTTTCCTACAAACCTGAGCAAAACTCGTTTCATGTTTTTCGTGACGAGGGCAGAAGTCCTGAGCTGGCAGTGGGGAGCAGCACAGCTTTCCCTGGGGATGGGGAGGGAGGCTGGGCAGGAAGGGGCTGAGCTGCTCCCAGCCCTCCCACAGCAGTGAATTCCTGAGAGGAAAATGGAGCCAGAGCTGTGCTTAGAGAAAGGATTCTGCCTGTGGCTGCAGGGCTGGGAAACCACAAAACTCGGCAGAACTCCCTTCCTTCTCAGACTGGATGAAAAACACTCGTGGGGAGATTTAGATGGGATATGGGGGAGAAATCCTTCCCCTGGCACAGGTTCCTGAGCAATGGGGCTGCCCTGGATCCCTGGCAGTGCCCAAGGCCAGGCTGGACATTGGGGCTGGGAGCAGCCTGGGGCAGTGGGAGGTGTCCCTGTCCATGGCAGGGATGTGATGGGATGGGATGGGATAATGGGATGGGATGGGATGATGGGATGATGGGATGGGATGTGATGATGGGATAATGGGATGGGATGGGATGGGATCCATGGGATGGGATGGGATGGGATCCATGGGATGGGATGGGATGGGATCCATGGGATGGGATGGGATGGGATCCATGGGATGGGATGGGATGGGATCCATGGGATGGGATGGGATGGGATCCATGGGATGGGATGGGATGGGATCCATGGGATGGGATGGGATGGGATGGGATTGGGATGAGTTTTAAGGTCCTTCCAACCCAACCCATTCTGTGATTCTGAGCAGTCTTTGTCCATCAGGTGCACAAATATCAAAGGATGGGCAGTAAATCACAGCAAACCCACAAAGCATGGGTGGGATGTGCAGTGCAGAGCTGGCTGATGCACACACTGTTGGTTCAGTCAGTCATTAAACATCGGCCCCAGAGCAGCTCTGCAATGCATCCTTCCTGCAGACTGACACACAGGATCAGGTCCGATTGCCTCTGCCTATCATTTTTATCCAAAAAGCCCCTTTAATTTCATATTGTTACAGCAAAATAATTGGTTTAATTAGTTAAACCTTTCTACCTGTGGAGAGGAGATGCCGTGATTTTTCATTTCATGCCATGCTGTGCTCTTAGGATAGTCTGAGTGCTGAGGAGAGACTCCTCAGAGATTGTTCTTTTGATTTTAATGCAAAACTCTTTGCTCACGTCACTGAGGAGCAAGTCTCCATAGCAAGGAGTTGTGCTGGCTCAGATCCCCTCTGCAGACAGCCTCGGCTGGAAAACAAGGCAGATGATCTAAATTGGAGGTAATAGGTAGAAATGTGGGATGCAAGAAGATTGCAGATGCACCCTGAACCTGCAAGATTAATGAGTTTGTGCATCTGCAGAATTCTGCCTGGGAGAGCTGCTGAAACCCCAGGCAATAAAAAGCACAGGTACTTGACTTTTAGGGCCCCCTATTAAGTTGTAACATGGCCAACAAGAGGGTTAAAAATGTTTATTTGTAGGCTGGGGGTATTTTGGCCTGAGATCTGAGAGTTTCCTGGGAGACCTGTGACAGCTTTTTCCTTTCTCTGCTCTATGCACAGAATCCTTGCTGGAGCTGTTCAGTTTGGGCAGGCACACGCTCTTCCTCAGTCTCTTTTTTAAAAGGTAGGTGAAGTTGAAGTTTAATATTTCAACTTTTAGCTATCTTGCAAAAGTCAGACTTTGCTTTTTAAGACGGGAGAATCCCAGAGTGTGGATTGCCATAAAGTGAACCACGGCAGCACCACGATTAAATCCCAAATATCCCGGAGTGTGGATTGCCATAAAGTGAACCACGGCAGCACCACGATTAAATCCCAAATATCCCTGAGTGCTCCTGCCCTGGCTGGGAGCCTCTCCTGTGCCTGTGTGAGATGGAAAATTCACCTTCTCCCGTTTATCCATGCAGGCCTTATGGATACCTCGCTGTTCGCAGCCCATTATTTATGGCAAACGGTGCGCTCTGCTGGAAAGCCAAACACACAAACACCGGCACGCCAGGCTCGGCTTCAGATGTTGTGCAAATACAGATGAGGTAAGAAAAGCCATGAAAGCTTCTGAGGCCTCTTAATTTTCCCCCTTTGAATCATCTGTCATAAAATCTTGCCGGAGACGGGATGTGCTCATTCCGAGGCAGAGCTAATGTGCTCTTTGATGCCGTTGTTTGCGAAATCTCTGACTTATTAGCAATAAATTCGGGGGCTGTGGTTGGCCTGGGAGAAAGGAGTTTTTGCCAGCCTGTGCATTGAAGGTGGCACTGGAAAAATGCCGCCGTCGGCTTTGGGAAGTGCAGGAACGCTCTGGAAGTGCTTGGGTGCTGTGCCTGAGGAGAGGAGTAACCAAAACCTGGGATTTTGGCAGACAGAGTCTGTCACAACAGAGCAGGGAACGCACTGCTGGCGTGCAGCTCCTGCCAAGTATAAGCTGAAACCAAACTGGCAGAAACACCAGGGAGAATTTTTTTTTTCTGAAAAAACTACACTCTTAGGGTGTAGAAACCTAGAAAATCTCATTTTCTTGCTGCCTTTGGTGTTCATGGGCTCTGCCAGGCTGCTCCTAAACGTGTGTGCCATTTTTCCAGGCACGGGTGCAGTGCGGGCGCGAGCTCAGTTTGGCAAACAGAGCCTCAGCATTGCCCCCCAAACAAATCTGCTTTGCCCTTGGCCGCTCAGGAGTTTCCCCCAGCAGAATTTAACAACTGTGCAACGTCCCTGAAACGACAGGGAGTGGATTGGGATCCTAAATGTGGTAAAAGTCTTTTGGGGAGGGGTGGAAGGGCCGAGCATCCCACCAGGCTGAGAGAGCTGAGGACAAGTAAATGAAGACTTTTCCTCACTCCTTGCCATGCAGGCAGTTTTTGGCAGCTCTCAGCATCCCCTCAGAGCGGGGGGAGGTGAGAGGGTGCCTTGCCCCAGCAGTGGATGTTCTCTCCTTGAGAAAAATCCCGGAGAATTAACGCTGGAACATAGTGCCTGACATTAAAGGGACTCTCAGTCTATACTAAGTGCGTTCCTTGAGTTCCCGTTTGGGAGTAAAAGTATAAATTGGCTGATAAATAGTGATTCATTCTCAAAAAAGAAAATCGTACTTTTCTTAATACAGCTCTTGGAATTTTTGGTTAATATCTGAGCTCCATGGTCTGATCCATCTCCAATTCATCCTTTCTTGTCTGGCTGGTTTTATTAATTGCAACACCCTCAGTTGCTTTGTTTAGCTAATAGAGGACAATTCAGCCTCCAGAAAATTAATTTTCCTGTTTCACGTGGTTTTGGTTTTCTTTTTTTGTTTGTTTCTTGTCATTTTTAAATGAATCCTAGAAAATAGCAGTGAAAATATGGGAGGGACATCTGAAGTAAACATTGATTTTTACAGTGCAATAATTTATGGTACCAACTTAATAAGCGGTGTGACACGAGCAGTTCACCCCCCATTTATCATGCATTGATAGTTTGATTCCAGAACTTTTAACACCACTGCTCGCTGTGACATAATAAAGGACCTGCCAACATTCCCATTAAAACCATGAGATTTTAGGAGTTCTGCTTCAGCTATAAATATCAGGATTTGGAATCTATGAATTATTTTGCAGAGTAACAACCTCAGAATGGCGTGTTCCAGCAACTATGGAAAAATAAGACTTCGACATTTTTGAACTTCAGGAGTGAGGACATCTCCCTGTTTCCAGAAGAAAAAGCTCAGGGATGCTTTTCATTACGTCCACCATCAAAAGTTTACCAACTCGGAGACAGCTCCTGAGCTAAAATAAATCACTTTAATTCCACAGATGGCAAGGAGGAGACAGCAATTTACATTAAAAGGTTCTGATGAGAGTTGTCTGGAGCTGGAGCTGGCTGGCATCATAGCTCCAGGCTAATCCCACACCCTTCCAGGAGCTGTGGGGTGCTTTGGGCAGGCACAGGAAGGGACAGAAATAGCAGCTGGCTCCCAGCTCTGCTCTCCAAAGCCCCATCTCAAGGACTTCCCAGCCTGTTTTGGCCAGCAAGGTCACACGGGAGCCTGGTGACTGCGAGTCTTTCTGCAGATAAGGATGTCAAGTCCAATTATTTCTGCCTCTGCCGTCACTTTGTCCTGCTGTAAGGAATGCTGTGGAGCAGAAGAGCCCCCCTGACGCTCGGTGGCTGCCTGTCGCCCACGTGCTGTCCCCGTGAGCCTGGCCTGGCACACACAGCGCTGCTCCCAAGGGTGCTGGGGCACAGCTGGGTGCTCCACACCTGCTTCTCCCAGGGAAACCCACCCCAGGTCCGGTGGGTGCTGGTAATCCTGAACATCTGGCTGGGTCAGGAGCCAGGGGTTGTGGACGCTTCACCTTTTGCAGAATCTCGTGTTTCTCACGGAATCATGGAATTGTTAAGGCTGGAAAAGGCCTCTGGGATCAAGTCCAACCGCTGATCATCAATCCAGCTGTTTGGCAGCTGTGTCCATCCTGGTACCTGTGAGTTTTGGCTGGGGAAGTGCGAGGAGGTGGGGGGATGTTCTCACCCGATGTTTTCCATTAAAACCGTTTGTTTCCATGGAAATTCCTATGGCAGAAGAGGCACTTGTTGGCAGAGCCAGCCCAGCAGTAACGAGGTGCGCCCAGGTCCCTCTCAGGGTGAGGCTGTGGTGATGAATTGGCTCCTCACACTGCGGGTGTGGGGTCCAGACACAGCACAAACACTCCCGCAGAAACCCACACTGCTTCAGAGGAAAGTCTGCACCTAAAAGGTTTTTCGACTCCCCAGCCCAAAACCCATGTCCTCCCTTCCATTCCTTCTGGAAAACACAAATTCCTCTCATGGCTGAGGGTTCCAACAGCTCCACCTCCCAGGTTTGTTGGTTCAAGAACTCTGAAAAAGAGATACATGGAAAATGGAACTTACGGGTAATGGGATAATGATGAAAATTAAGTGAACTGGTCTGCTAAATTTTATTTATGCCCCCAGTTTCTAAAGAATGGCAATCAAAAGGGTGTGTGATTATGTTTGTCTTAACTTAGGTTGTAGGGATTTAATGTACATTCTGTAAGTCATTAAACAATTTTGTTGGAGCATTTGATCTCCATGTTGATAATTTACTACCATAGATCACTTGGAAATAGGAAAGAGACCTATGAAATTCAAAAATAAATTACAGTTTGTTGTTTTTTTCAGTAACTAGCTCATTTTAAACACCATTTTTAGCACGAAATAATGACTTGCTTTATTTAGAGACTATTTAAAATGCTCTCGAGGTATCTATTGAATATCTTGACATCACAGATAAATCAGGAGCAGACTCAAAATTAGTCCTGCACTGTTCTATATTACAATATGTTCTATATTACATTATCCAGCCCTTGTACAATGCACCTTAGAGATGGGAGAAGAGACAGAGTTTGTTCTCAAAGCTGTTTCTAACCTAGGATCGTCCTTACCCCTGAAACCTGCTGGGATTTGTCTCTGAGGCGCAGAGTTGGGAATTTGTGTGTATGGAGGGTCTCCACCAGGCTGGAGGTGCTGGGCTTTGTGGTGTTTTCTGGTCTGGTGTTGTCAGGGCATTATTATATACCCAAAAGTAGCCAGGAGAGAGGTGGATGTTTGTGTGAATTTTAAAACAATTAAACTGACCTAATTCCAGTCAAAATAATCAGGATAAACCTGCCCTCCCTCAGTCACTGTTTTGGGATGGAGCCTGGGCCCCAGGGGCTGGACACTGAGCTGCTCCGGGGGATTCTCCTGTGTCCGGGGCTGGGGCAGGGACGGGATTTGTTTGGTGATGCCAGAACCGCTGAGCTGCTCCCTCGGTCAGCCAAAATCTGCACCATTACCAGGGAACTCCGTGCCTTCCCAGGCTGGGCAGGTTCTCACTGGGATCAATGAGGTCCTCACTGGGACCAATGAGGTTCTCACTGGGACCAATGAGGGTCTCACTGGGACCAATGAGGGTCTCACTGGGATCAATGAGGTTCTCACTGGGATCAATGAGGTCCTCAGTGGGATCAGTGAGGTTCTCACTGGGATCAATGAGGTCCTCACTGGGACCAATGAGGTNGTGGGATCAGTGAGGTTCTCACTGGGATCAATGAGGGTCTCACTGGGACCAAGGAGGGTCTCACTGGGATCAATGAGGTCCCCCCTGGGATCAATGAAGTTCTCACTGGGATCAAAGAAGTTCTCACTGGGACCAATGAGGTCCTCACTGGGACCAATGAGGTCCTCAGTGGAATCAATGAGGTCCCCCCTGGGATCAATGAGGTTCTCACTGGGACCAATGAGGTCCCCCCTGGGATCAATGAAATTCTCACTGGGATCAATGAAGTTCTCACTGGGACCAATGAGGTTCTCACTGGGATCAGTGAGGTCCTCAGTGGAATCAATGAGGTCCCCCCTGGGATCAATGAGGTCCTCACTGGGATGAACAGGAGCCTTTCCATCCCAGCCAGAGTCTGCTTTAACGATCGCTGTTGCCGCTCCCCTTTTCCTGCCCGTGATCCCTCATCTCCTCCAAGCCCTCCTGAGATTCCCCAGCCCAAAGGACTGCACAGCCTCTGGAATTGCGGAGAACTTCTCAGGGCACATTTTTTCTCCCCACTGACACAACGATAAGCATTGAGTAAAACTCTCCCCAGGACATCATTTGTCAAAGAGCCGCATCTTTGCTTCCCAAACTGTCTCATTTTAAGCCGGAATTAAGCAGCTCCTCTCTGTGAGCAGCTCCACAGGGTTAATTCGAGCCAGCTGACTCGCAGGAATTCGTTGCATTTGCTGCTGGAGAACATCGGTGGCGTTGTGTTAAATAAGGAGGGAGCAGGAGCAGTGCGGGAGCAGCCTGGCTGTCCCTGCTGGGCTGGCAAACACCAGGCTCTCCTGGCAGCATTAACCACCAGCACCATGGAATGTTTCCTCTCCTTTGGCCTTGGACCTTGTTAGTCAGGAGAACATGCAATAATAAAGGAGTATTTGGAGTGATTTTGTTAGAAATCCATCAGACTGTCAGACAGTCTGGTGGCATCAATAATTCCCTATTAAGCCCTCTACACCCATTATGGTTTCTGCTTTTCCTTTTTTTTTCTAAGTTAGTTTCCAGGCAACCAGTAAGAACTGAATTACATTAAGCTATTAATTCAGCCTTGCACGCCAGCTCCAGCTTCTGCAGCCCAGTTCTTCCTCTCCTGTACAAGTTTCCTCCTAAAACCCCTTGTATTGCTTTATCCTTCAGTGGTGCCCAGCCCAGAGAACCGGTGTTTAAATGGCAGGGTCTGGTTTGGTTTTTGGTCCCTGTTTGGTTTGCAGTAGCTGCTGGTGGGGTGTTTGTGAGCAGAGCTCTGAAGAAGGTTGGTGTTGGTCACCATAAAGCACACCGCAATCCCCTGGTGTGTTCTTCATTACCACATCAGAGACGGCCTCGGGAAGGTCTGAATTAAGATTCTTTTGATTGGAGGGAGGTGGGATTGGTGATTGGAGCGTGGGCAGGCGCTGGCACAGGGTGCCCAGGGAATCTGTGGCTGCCCCTGGATCCCTGGCAGCGTCCAAGGCCAGGCTGGACACCGGGGCTTGGAGCACCTGGGACAGTGGGAGGTGTCCCTGCCATGGCAGGGCCGGGATGGGATGAGCAGAAGCAGAGTCTCATTTTTGTAATTTGTAATTTGAACACGAACAGATAGATGTTATGTCAGAGATTCCTTCCTTTCAGGGGCACACATGGATTTAAGAACGTGACTTATTAGTTAATCCTTGTATGGGCAGTGCATGTGCATCAATAATGGAACAGTAAAGAAGCAGCAGTAATGAGATGGAACCACCCCGAGCATGACATGAAAATCTTTGCAGAAGCTAAAAAGGAGTAATTTGGGTGCTGTGCTGCAGAGTTAATGAACGTGGTGCTGGCGAGGGGAACTGCACTGGCAGCTTGGGAATGAACTTCCCTGCTCATTCCCTGGAGCAGGGCAGGGAGGCTGAGCCTGTCCGTTTGCCTTCCAGGCTCAGCTGACAGGAAGCTCTAGGAGAGAGAGCTGGGCTGAAATAGCAGTTGTGGCTGATAATGACAATTATGAGTTACGAAATCCAACCTGGGCTGAGCTGTGCTGTATCTGAACGGTGAGAAAGATCATTTCCCCTTCCCCAAGCTATGTTAGTATTTATGGTATATGGTATAGATACCTTACAGTATATGGTATATGTACCTGTACATCCTATTTTATTATTGGGAAAGGTTCTTCCCCCAGAGGGGCTGGGCACTGCCCAGGCTCCCCAGGGAAGGGGCACGGCCCCAGAGCTCCAGGAGCGTTGGGACAGCGCTGCCAGGGATGGACAGGGTGGGATTGCTGGGGGTCTGGGCAGGGACAGGAGCTGGGCTGGATGATCCTGCAGGTCCCTTCCAGCCCAGGATATTCCATGATATTCCCTGAGGCCGCACGCAGTGACCTCGTCCATCCGGGTACTTGGGTCATCTCTGCCCCAGGCTTTGCCCTGGGGTCAGTGAGCTGTGGAGAAGTTGTGCTGGGGGTTTTTGGTGAGGCTACAATTAGAAAAATCCATCTGAGGTAAAGGAATCTTTTGTTATCCACTGCCAAAAATTAAAAAATATTATACTTAATAACTGTAATACTCTAAAAGACTGAAAGTGAAGCACCAAGACAAGGCCATTTGAGATCAAGCTACCATGGCTTTTGTGAAATAGTTGACTTGGGATAGAATTTTTTTAAGTGATTTAAAAAAAAATATTTAAAAAATAAACTACACTTTTGAGCTCTTTCCAATTTCTGTCATTAGAGATCTATGATATAAGTCTGAATCACAGAAGTGACAAATCCAGGCCCCAAAAGGAAACCATGGCTTCATCAAACTTCACTTGGGAAACTAAATTATTAAATTATTATGTGCTCTGATTATCAGCAGAGCACATAATGAATGCTCTTCCCTGCAGAAGCCATAAGCACTCGGATAGTTAAAAAGGGGTTTTATACCCTGTTGGTTGCTCAGATTTCTTGGAACAGTTACAATCACCAACGTTTTCCCCTTCCATTTATCACTGGGACAGGGATGTGTTGCCATCCTGAGGGGCTGTGGTTCCATCCACAGATCCAAAAAAACCCTGTGGTCAAGATGTTGAATCGAATCACGTTCTCCATTTCTGGGCCATATTTTATGAAACATTTTCATCACTTTCAACTGTGCATTCATACCTCACCAGATTTATATCTGCAATTAGGGGATCGTTATTTACCAGCTGGTAAAAAGACACCTTTCAGCAGCATAATTCAAATGTCAGGAGTTACTGCCAGTTCCAGATTAATAGTACAGTTATTTCTTTGGCTACAGGTTAGGAACGTGGCTGCTGTCAGAAACCTTTGGAAACAGTTCAGAAGTACTGGGAAACAACTATTTGTGTTTTTCCAGCTGAAGAAAATCAGTTGTATGTGAAAGAAAGTGATCCTTCTCCAAGATCTAAGTTCGGTAATGAGTTGTTTTTATTTAACAAAGTCTCTAACAGATGGTGATGCTAAATTTTGAATATTAGGGCTGGTTTTGCAAGAGGCCTCCACACAGGCTGATGCAGCACAGCAGAGGTTTCACATTTCAGCTCGAGCTCAGAGCTGCCCCTGTGGTCACTCCTGGGGTGGGAGCCACCCCCGGGTGACCCCCCTGTGTCTGCAGCCACGGCCACCGAGCACTCTGCCCCTGTGGGGGACCCTGGTAGTGCCACCAGGAACATGGGGCTGCTTCCACAAAAATTATTTATTGGGTGTCCTCTGGAGGAGGAATCACAGAAGGATGGAGTGGGTTGGGTTGGGTTGGGTTGGGTTGGGAGGGAGCTTAAATTCTGCCATGGCAGGGACACCTCCCACTGCCCCAGGCTGCTCCAAGCCCCAATGTCCAGCCTGGCCTTGGGCACTGCCAGGGATCCAGGGGCAGCCCCAGCTGCTCTGGGAATTCCATCCCACAGTGGATGATCTTTGAGGATCTCAGCAGTTTCTTGGTTATCTGAGGTTATTTTGCAGTTGGCTTCTGGAAGGCCTGTGCTCAACACAACCTTTATCAGTCAATTCTCTAATCCCACCAAAATCCCATCAAACTGAGAAGCTGTGTTTTCACAAATCCACGTTTCCAGGGCAGTAAGAAGCAGACAATGGCGCTGCCAGCCGAGTGTAACCGAAATCCTTCTTGTTCCCAGGGCTGAAATACTGGAAACAACCGATTTCTCACCAAATCCAGCAGCAGCGGTGTCACCCCAGCACGGCCACTTCACAGATGTCACCCCTTTGGGCCACCTGCCCGTGCCCTTGGTGCTCCAGCAGGAAGGTTTGGGCTGATGATGGTGAGACACTTCCCACAAACCCAACTTATCCCCTTTTCTTCGGTTGCTACCACTGCTCAAACTCTTTGTTGTGCTTCTATAAACGCTCTGAACCTTTGAAAATGGGGGTCAGACATTTGCTGGGTTTCATTCCTGCAAACCTTCCCCAGTATCAGGGGCATGTCCCTGGCTGTTCAGCCATTCCATGCACTCAGAACTCACGTGGACAAAATCTTGGTCATTAAAATTCTTGTCTCCACAAGCAACACAAGATGGTGGGGCTTTTCCAACGTGGGAATGCAACTGATGGAAATGAAGGGTGACTGTGCACATGTAATTAAAGGGAGTAGCTTTGGGGAAACATCAGCCAGGGGAAGAAGGAAATTTGAATTCAATTGGATTTTAGTAACTTCAGCTTGGATTTGAATCATATTTACATGCTTCTCTCTTTCTCCTCTGTTTGCAAGTTTTATTGCTATGGTTCTTGTGTCTTGGAGCGATGTGAATTAGTGGGTTTGTTATTGCTGAGAGGGAGGAGAACTGCAGCAGCAAGAAATGAGATCGTTCCCTGGAGTCCTACACAGGAAAAGTGTGGAAAACCTGGAGCTGAACCCAGATCCCGGGAGACACCGAATGGCCCCAAAAGGTACGGTGTGGTGGGCCAGGAGCTGCCAGCAGGAAGCTCCAGTCAAGGTTTAAAACTCAATTAGCATGAAGGATGTGATGGAAATGGGGACATTTAGGGCAAAATCCTCCCTGCCTCGCACGGAGACCCAGGAGCTTTGCAGCTTTCCTGTTTTTGCTTCCAGCGGTGCCCAAATGTGAGAATTTTGTGCAGTTTCAGAGCGAGGATGAAAGTGAGAAATCATTTAACAGCCAGGGCTCCAATGGGAGCATCAGCAGGAGCTGGATTGATGGAAATGCCCCAAATTGAGGGTGGTTTCAGGGCAATTGTTTTTATTGTTGGTTGCAGGCTTTCGGTGAAAGCTTTTTAAGTGAGTATTTTGGGACAAGGCAAAGACTTCTTGCAGGGTGAACCAAAGATGAAATTACGGTTCTTTAACAAGAGCTGCACTCGTAAATGAAAAATATGATGTGGCACAGTAAAAAAAAAGACCCATGTCCCCAAGTCTTTGGCTGTGTCCTTTAAAGTGTACTTTGGGGATTAATCATCAGATGATTTTGTCACAGCAATTTGGCTCAAGTGGGTTTTTGCTTATAGTGAAGCCTTAGATTACACCCTCATTGTCAATGAAATAATTTTAAATAATGCAGCTGTTAAACTTGCCTGGTCTGCCTCATGGCTGGCCAGGGTTTGCTGGGTAATCTTTGCTTCTTCACGCTCCCGTTTCTCCAGAACAGCCACGTTCTCCAGAGGCCTCTCCTCTACAAGACAGAGAGGGTGCAGACTCTTCCTCTCTTGGTAGATACATGGAATCCTGCCCCTTTCCATCTTCTCCAGACCCCAGTCTCACCCTCCCGTGCGCATTTGGGGTCTGGGGCACTCCCAACACATGGAAATGACCAGGAAGAGGCATTGGCTGAAGAAAGACTTGAGCCCCAACGTGGAGCACCGGACCACCCAGGGCAAAGGTGCAGCTAGAACAGGTCTGTTCCCACAGGGTTTGTATAATTGTCATTTTTAACTTCTCCTGATTTTTCAGGTTGTGTTTACAGAATCACAGAGTGACCACAGTTGAAAAAAACCTCCAAGATGCATCAAGTCCAACCTTAAATGTTCCTTAGATGTGAACAATGCCGCAATTTTATAGGTATAGAAATGGAAAATGAAGTCCAAAATACTTTGATCTAGAGAATTCCAGCTCAGTCCTGGTGGGAATTAAGCAGGAGAAGTTTCAAATTATTCATGCTTGAAATGCCTTCATAACTGTTGCTTCATAATAAAAAGACATAAAGTGACAGTAAAAATTCCCGTTTTGGAAGGGGGAATTCTCCTTCCTGGCAGTGAGGATAAAGGAAATTTGCTGTTTCAAAGGGATTGTCAGGGGTTACTCTGATCTCAAACATTACCTCAGCACATCTTCATCCTGCCCACTCCCGAGCATTGCTTTGATGGGAAGTTGATGATTTATGGGTTTGAATCAGAATTCCTGCTCAGAATGAGCGTCTTGGTGGGAACACCAAAACCTCCTGCAAACCCCTGTGCTCCCCCAAAGCCCAGGCTGGGCAGCTCTGCCCTGGGGGAGCTGCTGGTGGTGTGGGACGGCCTTGGGTAACCCTGCTGCTGCAGGTAGCGAGTGCAAATGGAAAAGGGAAGGAGAGAACACAAGGAGAAACACGAGAGGGTTTTTTTTCCTCCCTAAGTGCTCTCATGGGTTTGCCCGCCTTGTACTTTTTCCTCTCTTCTCCAAAATTCCATTTTTTCTCTTTTCCCCTCAAAGAGCATGAAAAGGAAAATTGCTAATGAGTCAAGCCACCAGAAAAGTTAAGGGATGTGTTGAGGACATGGATTTTTCTCCATGGTTGAGGAGGAGCTGGAGCCCCCGTGGAGTCTCCAGCCAGCGCTGCCCCACCCTCGTCAGCCATCCCTCTAATTAAATTAACTGCAATTAACACCCAGGCCAGCATCACTCTTTTAATTCATCTTCTGGTTCTCCAAATTGAATTGCTTTTAATAAAAACCTTATAAAAAGCAATTTCATTCTTGTCTACTCACGCCAACCCTGAGCCACCACTGTGTCTTAAATATTCAGTGATTTAGGCAGAGTCAGACCCTGAGCTAATGGAGAAGCAGAGGGGGAATACAGGACACCTAAACTTAGAGATAATGCAGAGCACCATCAAGGTGGGAAATTAAGGGGGAAGAAGAAAAACTCTCCAAGTTCAATACAAAAATAAATGATGGGTTTAGCAGTGCTGCGTGAGCATTGCATTTCCCAGTAGTAGAAGCTTGTTTGTATCTGGGTCAAGAGAAAAAAAAAGTTGCTAAAATTAAGAAACACTTCTAAGTTTGGGGTTATTAGAAGTGAGAGGTTCAGTGAGAAATTCCAGACTGTCAGTGGTGCAAATGAGGATTTCCTGATGGGCTGGTGAGTTTGTGTTTGACTTTTTTCTTAAATATTTGCAAGAAAATTAAGGGCAGTGTTTTGGTTCTGCAAATACCAACCTCAGGTTTTCATCTTTCATCAGCAGGACCAATATTTGCTGAGCTGAAGCTGTGACCCCCAGGGCCACGCACAGAGAGATGGGCCAGGGGTCCTTGGGTGCAGGTTCGAACTGGGGAGAGCAGGAGCTCTGCACTGGGTGCTTTTAACAGACCCAAATGGGGCAAAATTGTGTAATTATGGGCCCTCTCTATTGAAATATGCCAATGCTTGAGTGAGAGATGTTCTTTTCCCTCGGGGATCTCCTGATTTCAGGGACCTTTCTGCCGGACATGGGTCTTGTTTCTCCTCCTGTCTGCCTCTGCTTTGGTGCTCTCAAGGGCTCTTGTTGCTTTTGATGTTCAAGTCTGGTGCTGAGTCCCTTGTTGGCATGGCTCAGCTTTCCATTTGGAATGTTATAGCCATGGAAATGTGTGAAAATCCTTTAAATTTTTGCAAGCCCTTGTTTAAATGATAGGCAATTAATTCTCCACTGTGGCAAAGCTCAGCATCCCTTCCTTAAGGTGTTGCATCGGCATCTGAGGGAATTCCCTAATTTCAAAATTCCAAATCCCCCAGGAAACCCTGCACCTACATTTTGGGGTTGGATTTGGTTGGCCTATGAGCCGTAAATTCCCCATGAGATTTGTCCAGAGGTGGCATGTGTCACAGGCCTGGCTTTTCCAAGAAATTCCATGTTTCCCACCAGATGGAAAGCAGGGACAACAATACAGAGTGATTTTCAAAAGCCCCCACATTGACCAATTCCCTTGGTTTGGAATGGTCCTGCATGATTTATTAGTCAGAAATTCCATCATATTTTGTACCATCCTTCACAAATCTCAGCTCCAATTTTTTTCCCTTCTCAGAGCTGTCTTGTGAATAACAAACCCCACATTGTTCTTGTGTGTGTTCTTCTGAATTTATTTCATGTCATCTTCTTACAGGAAAGGGAAAAAAAAAACCTGCAGCTCCTCTCACTTAGCCCCCTTTGGGACAGCAGCCACAGATGAAGAGCAAGCAATCAACATGTCAGGATAAAATTAGATTGCCACGGAGTACAAGGTTTGATCCAATATCTGTATCAGATTTGGGTTTCAGCTCTGCATATCACAATAAAACAAGCCTTGCTGAAGGTGCTCTGCACAAAGCAGCTCCTCTCACTTCTGGGAAAAGCTGGGGAAAGGGACAGGGTGAAAATACCTGTTTTGCACTATTCCCTCAGTATTTAATTGTGGTTATAAATAAGGAATGGCTGCAGGAGGCCCCTTTGGCTGGGTTTCCTCAGGGAGTGCCCGTGTCTGGCGTCAGGGGAGGGCAGGGATGGAGCCAGGCTGGAGCCGGCAGCAGCACCAGAGCTGGGGCAGCATTTCCTGCACAAATCTCCCCAAATCCCCCTTTCCCATCCCTGCTTTTCACTGGGGTGTCATTTTGAAGCGAGGAAAACGGATTTATTTTGGATAAATGAGAGGGAAGATGGGTCTGGCAGCATCCCTAACACGATCCGCTGGCATCCAGTCCAGAGCAGACCCTGACCAAAGCAAAGCCCCGGGCTGTGTCCAGCTGGGTGCTGGCTCCTGAGCCAGGACCTGCTTGGGGACACGGCCACAGCCCTCAGGGACAGCTCCAGGGGGGCCAGGGGCTGCATTACAGCTTGCACAGAAAACAGCAAAATTTTGACATTGTTTTTTCAACATACTGCTAAGCAATAATTTCAAGAAATTATAATATTTGTTTCCATTTAATTGGAAAAAAATAAGGAAAATATTTAAAGCATTCATTGCAATATGTTTGGTTTGGGCCAGACATTGTTTTGGTTCCCTTGAAGGACCTGACAGAAGCCAAGGGCCAACAAGTGGAAAATGAGGGCTCTGTGCAGACTCAGCCACCCCGTCCGTGCTGCATTTCATAAACCCTTTTTCTCACTCTTTGTGCCTCTTCCACCAGGCTTGAGGTTAACAATAATTGTTTCCCAGAGGGAGTCCTGAGGATGGCTGAGGTTTGGATGGAATTTTTGGGAGGCATTGAGGCAGTTCCCCTGTTTAACCCTCGGGCATCGCAATTTTAGTGCAGCGAATCCTGAGCTGTTGGAATGCCTTACTAAGGGCAGTCCTCGATTTGGACTAATTGAGGATAAAATCCATTTTCTGTTGGGTGTAAAGATATTGGCACACACACAGAGCCTGTTTGTAACCCCTGTGGCCCCTTTAATCTCCAGTGTAAGGAATTTAACCTGGTTCTGCTTGTCCCCAGCTCCAGGACCCGTGTGATGAGACTGCCAGGATGTCCTCCATCCTCGTGCTCTTTAATTCTCCACACTGGCTCCCACTGCTCTGCCAATGGATTTCAAATTAATGGTCCCATCTTTGAAATTAATGAGTTTTCATCGACCTCGTGGAAGTGGATCAGCTTTGAGACTGCCAGCCCACCCCGGTGGTGCCTCACTAAAAGTAGTTCACCTACTTTCAGCCACAATTCCTGCACCTGGGAGCGCCTCCTCTGAAGCCCAGTCCTTTGGAACTCATTAAAGCCTCCATCAGTGCCCTGCTGATCCCGACAAAGAGGGGAAATCATGACAGTTTGGATTTTGTCCTGCAGTAACTCCAGGTTATTTTGAGTTCCTTTCTCTACTCCTTTAGCTCAAGCAGCCAGTCTAGAAAGCTCTTATTAGCCCAGGATTTCCAGACAGAGGAAATTCAACACCTGCATTTGCCAAAGCCCTAAATGAGGGTTGAAAAACCCTGTTTCAATCATCACAATAATGAGGTGTCTCAAACAAAACAGCATTATTAGAGCAGCTCATAGGTGATGGAGATGTTCCCAGCCCCTGCAAATTGTTTTTTTCCTGTGGGAAACTCAGTGAGCCTCGAAGAGGGAGCACTCTGAAACTGCTGGGTAAACCCTGGGCTCACCCCTGTGCTCCCAGCCCACGCTCCAGCCATGGAAGTGCCTTGGAGAGGCTCTGCCTTCACACAGGGTGTGGTTGGATGGAGCATGGCCATGCCAAGGACCCAGCTGTCCCCGTGCCCCTGCACAGGCTGGGCTGGCGGGGGTGAGGCAGCACGGCACAGCAGGATCCAGTGCTGCCTTCCCCAGGGATGAACACCGGGATCTGGGGGCCCACAAGGTGAGTTTTGAGAGAGGTGAAGCCATGGAGTATAATAGAGCATGAAAGGAAGTCATGGTTAAGCGTCAGAAAATGGGGAAGAGTCGCGATTGTCTGATATTCAGTCTATCAAAGCAAGGGAATAAAGGTAAAAATCGATACCCTAAAGCCACATCAACAGAAAGGAGCTGTTCTCATCAGCTGGGGAGAGCAGGCTGTCGATGCCTTTGGCCTGAGTTTGCTGTTGCTGTACACGGGTAAAACCATGCACAGACCAGGCTGGCTACAAAATGAATGAGGAAGGACATCCAGGGAATAAATAAAAGAGGTGAGGAAAAGGGCTGCACTTGTACAAAACATGCACAGCTATGAAGAGTCCTTAAAGAAAAAGGTTAATACTCCATTTACAAAGAGCTCTCCTGACTTCTGTCATAAAATGTTCCAAAACAATCCCGTGACTCAATTCCTGCAGCCATTGAAGTAGGGAGAATTACATAAGATCCTTGCTGTTTGCTTTATTTTGTGCTTAACTCATATTCTCAATGATTCATTATCAAGATTCGTCAGGACTAATTAAGCAGAGTGCCAGCTGTGACAGCGTTGGGTACCACGGCACCTTCCTGGGCAGGGACCCCGCTGGAATCAGAGCTCCCAGAAAATCAGGGAATAGCAGCCAGGGTTCCGTGCTTGGGGGCTGCCTGGGCTGGGCTGACAGAGGGGAATGGATTCAGTTCTCAGCAGGAACCGGAATTTCCCGTAACTCCATTACAGCAAACAAACAACAACATCTACGAAGCTCCCAGGAGGATTTGCTTTTTGAGGTAAAAGCGACTTCTCTACAGTTCAACAAAAATCATTAAATTCCCAAAAGGACACAGTTTGATGGTCAGGAAGGAGTGAGTGGGAAAACGTGTGGTTATGGAAGGTGTTCTACAGCAGGTGCCCCTGCCCATGGCAGAGGGGTGGAAATAAGTCCCTTTTAAATCCCTTCCATCCCAAACCAGTCTGGGATTCCATGATTCTGTGACTTTGTGTCCAAGCTTTAATGCTGATATCAAATGTCCAGTGGACTCAAAAACTCTGGAAGTTTCCAACCCAAACCTTTCTGAGCCATATTTTATACAGACGAAGTCATCCCTCACAGAATCCATGTGCTGTTGTGCTCACCCTGCTGTTAAAAAAAGAAATTAAAGATTAACCATTTCTGGGCAGCAGTGGCACAATATCAGGGGCTCATTTACAGGGATGTGAGCTGGGTGGGTCCCCTGGCAGTGTCCAGGCTGCCAGGAATGCAGGGGAGCAGAGCCAGCCCAGGAACAATCCCAGCCTGGTGCTGTCCGTGCTGGGCTCTGCAGGACGGACAGTCCTTTCCGAGGAAGCACTGGGGTATTTCAGGACAACTCATCCCAAGGCTGGCAGGAGGACAATGCCTGAAGCTTCACCAGGGTGTGTGCTGTGTCCTTCTCTCTGAAGGACACCAAGTGCCATGCCCTGATCAGGGGCTGGTTCAGATGTCACCAGCGAAAGGTATTTTTCAGAAAAATATAAAGCATTTTCTGTAGGAATTCTTTGGGGGAAAAAAAATCTGTCAAATATTTTTAAAGTGTTTTACTTAGAATTTGGCGAAGCTGTAAAGGACAGAAAAGGGGCGCTCATGGCTGGGAGGGAAAAGCATCTCAAGAGCATCCTGAGTGATTCCATCAGTTTTAATGCCACTTTGTCCCTTAGAGAGGTCCAGGCAGCACAGCCAGAAGGGGAGGAGGAGACCTGCCTGTGCTGGCTGGCTCCATTTATTGTCTGACATTACAACACTATTATTATTTGGAGAAAGCTGTCTTATTTAATTATCCTGAATGTGCAATTCCATCATTTTTAATTCAGCATCGGAGGAAGATGTTCCAAGCATTAAGCGAATCAAAATATTCTTAGTAAATAAGGAACTGAGAGAACAATAAGCGTTTGGAAAGAAGCGGTGATTGTTCCTGTGAGTGGCAGCCAGTTCAGTGATTTGGCTGAAGTGCCCGTCTAATAGAGCTGCCTGCTTGAAAGATTTGTGATCTCCAAGGAACACTTCGGAAGTGTCTCGCGGGTAATTGATTGATCCATTCCTCTCCGATGGCTGGATGGCTTTCAGAGCCTGGGACAGGTATTGATGGGGCTGCGGGTTCCGAGCGGGGGGAGGCGCCGCCAGTCTCCTCCGGCCCTGACCGGGCTGCCCCGAGCTCCTCTCCACAAAGTGCCACTTGGGAGGAGCGAGGACCTTCTTCCCCTGCCCTCCTGATCCTTCCCTGGAGCGGGAATGGTGGTGCCAGACCCCTGCTCTGGGATTCCCTTCTCTAACCACGTGCTCCATGGAGCCCCAAAACCATTGAGATTCCCATCGTCAATCCAACGGTAAACCTGGCACTGCCAAGTCCAGACTGGATGTTTTGGGTTCCAAAATACAGCAAGTTTGGCTTTAAAACTGGTGTTTAGAAAATTTTGATTTGATTCTGAACTAATTTTTGGTCATTTATGAAACTGTGTTGTTGATGGAGGTAATTACGGTTTGAAAATCGAAACAGATCAATGAAGAACCCAGGACTTGTCAGTGTTCTCCCCTGGTTATGCTGCAGGTTTTTTGTTTGCCTGGTGGTATTTGACATAAATAACCTACACTGAAATTACAAAATTCACCATCTCCGCACTTGTAAAAGCTTACAGTGTGGTTGTATTTTTATTATTATCAAAAACTCCTTTTCCGGCACACTGAGCTCCCCATACACAGGATAGGATAGAACAGAGAGCAATTTACAATAAAAATCAGAGCAGTGGCACCTTCTGCCCGAGCTGCTCATTTAGCACTGAGCCTGCTCCCACGGAAAGACAACTGCTTTGGTCTTCCACGGGGTCACAGCAGGGTTGTAACTGAGAATTAGGCCCAGATATTCCATTTAGCACAACCTGGTCATTGCCATTTTTTCTTGGAAACAATCCATAATGTCTTGTAGATTTAATAACTTCATATATTTTACAAATTACAGCCTATTTATAATTTTAATATATTTTAATATTTTATAATTCAATAAGCTACAAATATA
This sequence comes from Pardalotus punctatus, assembly GCA_013400915.1. Taxonomy (NCBI): domain Eukaryota; kingdom Metazoa; phylum Chordata; class Aves; order Passeriformes; family Pardalotidae; genus Pardalotus; species Pardalotus punctatus. The sequence continues at coordinate 25,109 of VZTX01011151.1, forward strand.
AAAATAACGTTTCTCTTACACAAATAAGGATCTAGCAAGGTATCTAAGCGACCATATCCTTGAAGGGAATTTGCTCTCCCCTGTCCTCCCTGGAAACCAGAGCCTCACTGACACCTTCTCTTTGTAAACAGCAACCACAAAGCCCCGAGTTAAGGATCTGAGCTTTTCGCTGGCCTCTGCTCCAAAAATCCATTATTTTCTGAACAGCAGATAAGCAGGAGCTCTGGCTGCTTTCCCAAGCCTGACTTCACCCAACAAATTAATTGCTTGTACCACGTCCATTACAGTTGTCCAAGCTGACCTCTGCCTGTGCAGCAGCCTCTGCCACATCGCCAGCATGGCAAAGATTGTTTTATTCCTCCTTGCTGCTGCTCCATCACTCTTTGGGCTGCTTCCACTGGTCGGCTAGAACAGGATTTTGTGTTTGCTCTGCCAGCTGCCCAGATAAAAGCAATGTTTAATTATCAGCAGCTCTGACAGCAGCTCCTCCTGCGATGGAGAAGGTGCCACGCCCCGAAGGATGCCAGCCACGAGGCCCCTTCCTTTCTGGCAAAGTCTTTGCTTATCCAGAAGTAATTTGGCTGAATCCACAATCTTATTTGACAGGCAAGTTAAGAAATGGTTTTGAATATTCTCTTGGATGTGTTTAACCAGTGTTTACTTCTGAACAAATTCTCTTGCTAAAAAGATCAGGCCTGGTTTGGGTTTGTTGCTGTTGTTGCGTTTGGTTTATTTTCCTGGTGAATTTTTGTTTTGTTCTGTGGTTTTTTTGAGGGTTTTTTTTTTTATCTCCACAGGGGGAGGGGGATGGAGCGTGTCCCCAGCAGTGGGAAGCCTCAGGCAATGGGAGGGTGCTGTGGGGGGACAGACACGGGTGGGACTTTGGCTCCTCCCTGGAACGGTACCAGCGCAGCAGAGCCCAGCATTGCCCTCCCTGCCCTGCGTTCTTTGGGTGACAAAAGCAGGATTGCTCCACTCTGAGCCCAGGAGGCCTCCAGCCCGTGCAGGTGTGAGGACAGAGCTCCCAGGGCCGAGCAGGACACGAAGGAACGTGTTCAGTCTGCAGGAGCTCAGTGCTGGGAGCAGCTTTGGCACACGGGTGACTCACTGAGAAGTGAAACACAAAACGTCACATTGCAGTGACAGTCCCCCATTTCCATATGCTTCTGTCAATATCCCATTAAAGCCATCAAACGCTGCTTTACTGCACCAGCATCCCCTCCTGAGCCATTCAGGACTGTGGCTGCAGCTTTCCCGGGATGGAACACGCTGTAAACAGAAGCCCTGATGGCTCTGAGAGTGGGGGAGCTCAGGCTGGAGTGGACATGACTCAGTTTTCCTCGGGAACTGCCTGTTGAATGCTCTGAGTGTGGCTGTTGTGGTGGGCTGGCAGGAAAGGGGGAATTCTGCAGTTGCAGTGGGACAGGGGCTGAAGCTCAGCACAGCTGGCAGGAAAGGGGGAATTCTGCAGTGGGACAGGGGCTGAAGCTCAGCACAGCTGGCAGGAAAGGGGGAATTCTGCAGTGGGACAGGGGCTGAAGCTCAGCACAGCTGGCAGGAAAGGGGGAATTCTGCAGTGGGACAGGGGCTGAGGCTCAGCACAGCTGGCAGGAAAGGGGGAATTCTGCAGTGGGACAGGGGCAGAGGCTCAGCACAGCTGGCAGGAAAGCAGGAATTCTGCAGTGGGACAGGGGCTGAGGCTCAGCACAGCTGTGACACACTCACTGCTGGGTTAGTCAGGGGTGCCTCACTCCAGGTACTCAGCAATGAAACCACAGAATGACAGAATCATTTTGGTTGAAAAGGCCTTTCAGATCATGGAGTCCAAAATTCCTTCCAAGGAAGCAGAGCAGCGAGAGATGCACAGGCTGATATTCCATTGCTTGAGAGGGCCAGGTTGGGTGCAGGTAGCTCAGAGCACACGGTGGATTGAGCTCAGGTACGATGAGAGGGAGGGCAGTGCCAATTTGAGGAGTTAAAAGGCAGGAAATTGAACACTGACAAACAGGTTTTTTCAGGAGACGTCCAATGGTCCTGGTTACCACAGCAGCCAAGTCCTCAGCAAGAGTGGGAGAGGGACTGGGCACTTTTCTGGATATCAAAGTATCCAGAGCAATGATTGAGTGGCTGAAAGCACAGCCCTCCTGTGGCACTAAGGCCACTGATGGACCAAAATGATGGACAACAAGGCCTGGGTGATGGCACAAGCTGGATCATGATACCCAAATGACAATGAAATAATTTTAATGATGTTTTCAGTCAATGGAAAAACTAAATTTTGGTCCCAAGCCCAAAAATTATAATTTCTAGTGGAGAACTCCAGCTGCTTTTATTGTTGTTTGTTTGTTATATCCTGACCCTCCTGCAAAATCCTCCGAGCTGCCACATCTGTCCAGGCCTGCTGCTGCTCTCCAAACATCCCCATTCCCCAGTGAACGCTCATTTGCCCGCTCTGGTTCTGCTGGTATTTGAATAGCACCAGTTCAGAGCCCTGGCTTGCAGTAACTTCTGCCAAACACAAGTGGACTCGGAACCAGCATCAAAAGAAAAAAGAAAAAGCTGGAAAATACGGTAAGGATATAATCTAAAAAACACTGATATTTTAAGGTGTTCAAATGGCTTAATAATTCCTGGAAGATGTGCCAAGTTCGGCTGGGCCAAAACAGATAAAACCCATCGTTTTTTACTGATGTTTTTTACTGTTACAGCAGTAATAGTTGTGCTCCTCTGCCTTCCCTGAAACACAACAGGTTGGAAATTAAGTGGTCACTGAAGCTGTCCCTGAGTTATCCTTCAGAGCAGGAGCTGGACTGCTGTGCCCTGGGGAGGAGCTCAGCGTGCCCTGGCCATGGGCCCTGGCAGCACAGAACCCCCGTGCCCTGGGCTGATCCCACAGGGAGGGCAGCAGGAAAGGGGAATTCTGCCCCTCCACCCCATGCAGGTCAGACCCC
>VZTX01011152.1:0-12929 GCA_013400915.1 Pardalotus punctatus
GTCACACAGCCCCATAAAGGGAAATGTTCACCATGGCAATGCCATGGCACAGTCACAGAATCCATGGGGGAATGTTCACCATGGCAGTGCCATGGCACAGTCACACAGCCCCATAAAGGGAATTGCTCACCATGGCAGTGCCATGGCACAGTCACACAACCTGTGAAGGGAAATGCTCACTATGACAATGCCCTGGCACTTCTCTGCCCTCCAGGCCCTGCTGAAAAGGCAGCCAGACTCAGGCAGGGTCTGTGCTGCTGCCTGGTGAAGCCAGATCTCACTGCAGCTCTGTGGCAGCAGTCCACTCACTACTCCTGATAACACTATCTGTTTTAGGATGTGGGTGGCCAAAAAAAAAAGCCATTTTCATATATATGTAATTCACACAGCTCTCTGAAAGGATGTGGCCATGTTGCTGCAAAGCTGCTCTTTGGAAAGCTGGATTCATCACTTCCCAGCCTGCTGAGGAAGACTGATGACTTGTCATTATTTTCTGGCTTCAAGACCAACTGGGAGAAGATAGAGGTTCTACTGCTTTCCAGATTTTTCCCCAGGAAATCTGTCCTGATCTCGGAAGGTTTGGTGTTTTTCCCTTTTTTTTTCATTGTATTGCCAGAATGTTTTGAAGCACTCAGGTGTTCGGGATTCTAAATAACACATTGACATGGGGAGGAAATATTTTTCACCATTAATTAAAATCCTGCAAAGAGTTTGTGACAGATGGAAGGGATTGAACCTATTGCTACAGGGAAAGGTCAATTCCAATACAATTATTTTTTTACTCCAAAAAATTAATTATTCATTGTTGAATATACCACTGGAGAGCCTAAAAAGGATTTTTTCCCCAAAGTCAGAACAATTCTTCGAAGAGTTCCTATGAGATGGAAAAGACATTCTTGTACTCAGACCAAAAAGCTGGAGATAAGTTGTTCTGCTCCATCCATGTGCCTAGAAAAATGCTAAATTTTTTCATTGATTCAAACTGATCTGCTATAATGTCAAATGCTTATTAAATTTTCCAGAATTCCATTCTAACAGGGAGACAGGTTTCATAAAAATCTGGATGTTTGCCATTATGTAAACTGGTTTTCATTTCACAGAATCACAGAATATCCTGAGCTGGACGGGACCCCCAAGAACCACTTCCAGCCCTGCCCAGGACACCCCAACAACCCCACCCTGTGCATCCCTGAGAGCATTGTCCAAACACTCCTGGAGCTCTGGCAGCCTCGGGGCCATGACCATTCTCCATAGGGATACTCAGATTTTTTCCTGAAAACAATATGTGTATGTGTACCTAAGGAGGGGGGGAAAAAGTGTTGATATTAACACTAAAAATGGGAATTAATCAGGGGAATCCAGTATCCAGTACGGGGTTCCCCAGTAGAAGAGAGACAGAGCTACTGGGAAAAACCCAGTGGAGAGGCACTGAGGTGACTGAAACTGGAGCCTCTGTTGTACCAGGAAAGGCTGAAAGAGCTGGGACTGGGAAATCTTCAATGTCCATAAAGATCCAAAGGGAGGAGGTTTGGAAGATGAGGCTGGACCTTCCCAGAGGTGCTCAGTGCCAGGGCAAGGGGCACAAACTGAAACACGGGAGGTTCTGCCAGAGCATCAAACCCCCCTGCTTTAGTGTCAGGGTGACAGCACTGCTGGGATTGCCCAGAAAAGCTGTGGAGTCTCGATCCTTGGAGATGTTAAAAAAAAATGAAAAAGTTATCTGGTACTGGCAGCCTGCTCCAGGTGACCCTGCTTGAGCACTGGGGTGGGACAAGAAGACCTCCAGGGGTCCCTTCTTACCTCAGCCTTTGAGTCTGCGATCCCAGGCGTTGTTTGTAAAGGGCTCTCCGTCTGAAATAGGTGGGAATGGGGCCACGGGAGAAACCCAGTGCTCCTCTCTGAACCCCTAAATGTGCTCCCAAAGCAGCCAGCTCAGATGCTGAGGGTCAGACCTTGCTCTGCTGAGCATCCCTACAGAGGAAGGGGATTCTCTCCCCTTCCACTGCACAGCACAAATGTGGTCCTGCCCCCGAAAAACGGCTCCTGAGATGAAAAACTCTGGTCTGAATCATCAACTCCATTCCAATCAATTCCATCAGCTCTATGCCAAAGATTTACTCCTCCCCACATTTCTCTTGACTTTGATGTAATGGTCCAGAAAATGCCAACACCAGAGCACTCATCCTCTTTTGGCAAGGGGAACAGGAACAGGGGGTCAAAAGTTCCCAGAAAAATTGACAAAATTGTAACTCACCAATGGACAAAACAAATCTATTTTTCCAGGCTGCCTGTTCTTCCACGGTGTGATTTAAATGAAATCCCACAATAGCCAACATTTTTAGATGTCTGTGTGAGCAAAAAGATGTGGCCTGCTTTTCCCACCTTGGGACTGGAGCAGCTGATAATGGAGTCAGTCGGATAATACCGACTCCAGATATATTTGAGCACTGTCTGAAACCTGATTGTGCATGACTTTCAGGGAGCACAAGCCATGAAAAGTACCTTTGATGCAGCCTAAAACTCCCAAATCTTTTTCACTTTTATAGTTTCATAGTCTTGCAAGCTTGAAAATTCCTTAGAGAGCATGTGGTAAAACAAAAAATGAAAGTAAGTAACATATTCTTGCAATCGGTGCCAGCCCAGTGGGACTGAAAATGTGTTGTGCAAAGATACAGGGAAGCAAAGAGTACAAGAACACCCTTCTTTCAGAAAGTTAGAAGTTCAACATCTCTTCATCAGACATGAAAAAAGCAGATGAAAAATATGAAGCTACGTAATGTATCTCACAGAAATCTTCAGCATGACCTGGGGACCAGAGCCTCATTTGCTTTATGACACTTTAAACCTTCCACTAACAAAGCAGAAATAAACACAAAGGATGTGAATCTGCACCCAAAGCTGCTCTGAAATCTTCTGGCAGAATAAAGTGACATATTTCATTATTTCTTAATCTCCTACAAATGTGGCCCCCAGCCAAAAGGACAGTCCTGGTTTCCAGAGCTCCGAGTCCCACATCTAACTGAGACCTAGGCCTGAACCAAAAGCTTTTCCAGTTGTACACACTTTTACCTGATTCGAGAGACTGGGAATTCAGCTGATTACAAAGGTGGGGTTTAAAGGTGAGGCTGTGTGAGGGTGTGTTTTATCTAAAGTTTAGTCTATGCAGGTATGGCAGGACAGTTTGAGGAGGAGTTTGATCCCATCTAAAACAAGAGTCTCGCAGACAGATGAGTCTTTGCTGCTAAATTCAACTTTTAAAAAGAAAACACATCAAAATTTTTGGAAGTTAAAAAAAGTATTTACAGGATTTTCATTTTGAGTTTTTGGGTCATCATATTTTCAATCTAGCCTGAAAATCCAGACCCTATTCTTACTTTTTCTTGATTACTGCATCTAATTTATGTCATTAAAAGATTGATTAAGTGTTTGCAAATATTTTCCAAATTTATAAATTTAGAAAGTGCATGACATTAAAAAAAAGGTTGCTCTCGATATTAAAAAAAAAAACCTACCCTAAATTGACTACCTCCTTCCTTGCACTGGGACAAAAGCAGCAGTATTACAGAAGCCATGTCAGCTTAGCTGCCTGAATATGTTGTTGAAATAAAACAAACTGACCTTGTTTCCTGAACAATCCATTCCACATATTACTTTTGAATGAGTTCTTGATGTAGAAAGGCAAAATAATAGTCAAACATACCTCTGCAAAAGCAAAGATTCAAATAATTTTCCCATTATCTCCATTACAATCAAATTACTTAAGAGCAGTATCTCTTAAGGATGATAGAAATGCATATTTTGATAGATTTCAAGCCCTCTCTAGCAAGGTCACTTCTAAATGAAATTAAATACTCCCATTTCAGTTTTCTGGTAGTCAGTGCACGATTTTTAGACCAGGCAAAAACGTCCTGACTTGAACAACAGTGGGGGCAAATAAAAACAAAGAACCTTTTCACCTTCCTTTGTGCTTCTTGCTGAGTGGGTTTTGGAAACCACAGGAAAGCTCCACGAAAATCCCTCTGCAGCTCCTTTTTGTGGCGATTGTTTGCTGGGAGAAAATTACGTGGCAGCAAAAACACTGCAAATACACAGGACCAGCCAAAAAAAGTGGCAATTAGCAATTCCAATGTGGCTCAGAGTAAAAACCCACGGAAGCTGGTACAGGGAGGAGCGAATGGAATTTCCGTCGGATTCACTCTCAGCGTGCTCTGTTTCATGCACAATCTCTGCTCCGTGATATTTCCACCGTCCCCCAAAATTGTGCCCAGAGCATTTTTATCTCAAGTCCCAAATCTCAATCAACCATGCCTTGGGAAGGTAAAAAGCTAGTCAAGATTTTCTGTGGCAAAGTACCCAAAGCTGTAAAAAAACTTTATTAGGCACAGTTACAGCTTAGTGAATGAAAGAAAGTGTAGGTATTTCCACAAGTGCATGTAGTTGATTCCAGTCCAGCTGGAAGGATATTAATCATATTTGCAACATCTCCCATTTATTCATGAAAATACCTGTGTATTACGAAATTTTGGCATTATTTAACATTAATGTTATGTCATTTATATCAATGAGTACCTGAAATAAATATGTTTTGTTTTCAAATTTATGAGTACTAGCAGAAACACAAGAGAATTTTAGTTCAAACTCTAGCTTGCAAATGATTCTGGGACTAGGAAGCACTCAAAGACAAGAATAATTGTTCTCACTCAGACAAATCAGTACTCACACAAACAAATCAGATCTCTTCATAATGATTGTTCTTTAAAAAAAAAAAAAGCCTCTTTTAAAAAAAAAAAAGTGAGGTTTCTACAAGTTCTTTTCTTTTGCTAGACTATTTTTTTTTCCTACTTCCTGACGAAGGAATGCATATTTATGTAAATAGCTTCCTGAGCTATTTGCATGACCACCCTTTTTGATGTCACCGAGACCTTACAGGCTGACTGGGAGTTCACATCTGGGAGCTCACATTTCAGGAGCACCTGAAAGCGGTGGGCAGTTCATTCTAGCTTCAGCTCCATTGCTGATCAAGCAGGGCGCTCCCTTAAAAACAGACAAAACCCAACGCAAAACACTAGCGAAGGCCTCGAACACACGGCTGTGACAAGAAGTTCTGTGTCCCACGGCTCTCCTGATGCCACCTGGGGACCAGGACTGCTGTGTCCCGCTCAGAGGCAGGGTTGGAACCCAACCTCTGGCTGCTGATGCCCCCCAGGACAGCTCTCCCACTTGCCCGAGCACAGCCCCAGCTCTCCCAGCCCTCGCTCCCTCTTTAGCGTTCTCTGCCTTCCACACGAGCTGCCCACCCGCGTTGTCAAATAATCTTCATCCCAGGCTTTTAGGAGAGCGGCTGGGCAGCGTGATGGATAATCCGGCGGTTTTGGGCCATCTGTTGTGATTCGCCCCAAGCAGGCCCAGAGACACTTCAGAGACAAAGTCAAAGCAGTGGGGATTTGCTTTATTCAGCACGCCGGGTGTGGGGGATCGCTCCTCCAAACACACACACATCGGCACTGCCAACTCACAATATTATGGGTAACATTCATGCATATTCATCACATTCCTCAAGANATGCACAAAGCCTGGTTCCATGCCCTGGCACGCGGGGGCTGTGCTGCTCCCAGGTTTAAGGCTGCCACAGCGAGCCCCGGATGCTGCTGCAGGAGGAGAGTGATTGCAGCCAGCAGGAATCCATCACCTGCACAACAGAAATATAGAGTCATTGTAAGAGGACAATATCACACGAGAAGTGCCATCCCCCTCGAAATCCTCATGCCTCAGCGTTTAGGGATGATGTATGGCCAGGCTTCACCTTGACATTTTCCCCCTAGCACAGGACTGTTGTCCTGTGGCATTTTTCTTTGAAGACGTCAGACAAATTTTTGGGAAGGAAGAACAGGAAAGGACTTCTATGCTCATGAAAGGAAAGAAACAATTGCTATTTAAATGAGGAAGTTCAGATGAGGCATAGCTTTGTCAGAATTTTAATAACAGGATGAATTTGGGTCCCTTTTCTCATGTAACATTTACCAATATTTTCTCAGACCCTACTTTAGCATATTTTTTCCCATCCTCCTCTCCAGGTTCCCAGCATCTCTTCTGACAGTTCTCTCTTAGTGGAGATGATTATTCCTAGAACAGGGAATATAGTGCTTTTGTGGAACTCCACAGCTGCTTGGTTCATGTGGAAAAAAAAAAATCTGCTTATTTTCTTACATGTTCATTGGACTGTCTGCTGCAGCCACGGTGACTGTGAGGGAGGGAAAAATCTCACCAACCTGGCTTCAGCAGCCTAGAGAAGGCAGAATCAGAAGGACCCCCAGGATTTATGCCTGTTAGAATCATCCTTTCCAAAAATTATTACTCCAGCACCTTCCTACCTCATTCTGATCTACAGTACACAAAATGTCAGTGAAAACTGTGATATTGTGACCTAAGGCTAAGGCTGTTTTGCTCTTTTTTTTTTTTTTTTTTTATGGGGAAACTATGGAAAAGGAGCCCCATCATAGAGCACTGTCGTATGTTTATGGGCTGCAGAAACATTTCTCTGGTGCTATGGCATTAAAGCTTTAAAGAGTTATGTGCTTTAAGCAGTAAAGAGCAGACTAATGAGGTCCTCTCAAAAGTGTATCGGTGAAACTTTCATTTGGCTTCACAACTTCAGGAAGTTTTTGTGACTTGCTTCCCAGAGAAAGTAGAAAGGGGAATTTTTAACGGAATTGCTTTAATGCTATTCACTTCTCACCACCTGCAAAGCTATACTGACTTACTGCTCAAGGTTTAAAAGCTTATGGATTGGGAAGGAGGCAAACAATAAACACCTTTTAGCAGCCTTGAAAAGAAAGTAACACAGCTGAAAACTTTTCTCGCTGTTTTATCAGCCCACAGAGTTTCTGCTCTGAATTACAATACAAGCCCCAGGTTTGAGCTGGAGTGATCAAGAATCCGTGGCAAAAGCAGGTTATGGCCAGGCACTGCATTTTGTGTCACGAACTTCATCACTAAATGAAAGGTAATCCTGAAATGTGGAGTATATATTAATCTATTGTTAAATTCAGAAGGGCTTAAAATAGGAAGAAAGGCACTGAAGCATTTTAAAGACCTTGCAAAAAACCCTATTACACACTGAAGTTCATTACCACTGGTAATACAATTGGATTTCACAAAACCAGTTTGTAAATAATTGCATATGAACTGCACATGGTTGCTCACAGTTTACACATGATTACAGTTTGATTGCAGAGACAGCCCTACAAACAATGAGCTCAATTTACCCAATAGTTGTAGACATTTTGCAAATGGATTCTGTATACTTAAATCCATTTGGTTAAACGCACTCAGTAAATATTTTTCAGCTGTGAGCCCACACAGGGCACTCGGTGAGGGTTTTCTGTAGTTCAGTGCTCAGGACTCAGCAGAGACTCTTCTGCTACTGTCAGACTCATCTGCTTTTCATGTTTTGTTCTCTCCTCTCGTCTCTCTGTCGTTTTTATTTTTTGGGGACTGATCAAAAATCCGTTACAGTCAATGCAGCAATCATCGGTCCCAGGCTATTATGTTAGAAACTGGTGCCATGAGCAATTACACAGAGCTCACACCTCTTCCCAGGGACAGCCACGTGTCCTTTCTGGTGTCCTGCTGCGGTGGCACAGGGGACACTGCCTGAGCGGGTGATGCTGGCAGAGCTGCCAGGGGCTGCACAAAATTAGGTCCAAGCAGCCTGAGAGTTCTCAGGAAGCCTTGCTCCAAACACATCCATCTTTTCCTGCCTCTTCAGCCTGTCCCATTGGGCTGGAAACCACTGCAGCCCCTGCTGAGCTGCCTGTCCCGGACCCCCTGTCCCAGGGAGAAGCTTTCCAGAGCACTCGCTGCTTCTCCATGCCTGGCTGCAGCCTGGTGGATGCAGAGCCTCGAGAGAGCAAAAGGAACCCGGCCAAGCGTGCCCGGAGATTCCTGCCAGCCCAGGGTGGTGCCAGAGCTTCGACAGTCATTAGACGGAACAACACCTGTAACACCTCAGGCGTGTAGGACAGAGAACATTCAGCAGCAAGGAATTTGGAGTTTAAAAAAAAAATAAAAAATCAGTTATAATTTTTTTTTAATAGGTATTGGGAGAGGGCAAGACAAAAATTTTGTTTCTGGGTAAGGTTTTGCTTTTGTCTTACATTGCTTTTCGAATCACCAAGAAGAACAAGCAGTTCTTTCTAAACTGCTGAGAGAACTACAGCCCTGAAAAAAAAACATTTTAATGATAGATTTAAATGAACGAGAAGTAGCCTTTTGTTTCCCCCACCACAGTTTTTTAACCACATAATTAGCAAAATGAATCTCTACGTGAGTTGCACCGTGTCACACAACAAAGACCCTGAAGGCTCCAGGGTTCTTTGCACAGCTCAAAGATTCTTTGTGTTGCTCAATAACACACCTTTGGTGAAAAGGTGCCATTAGACAATTTTAATTTGCCAATCTCCCCCATTCTTGTTTACAGTCCATCCAAAAGCTTTTCGAAAGCAAGAAAGTCACTGAGTTTCTGCTATCTCGAATGATAATAAAGGCCATCTCAAGACTACAGCGGGCAAACATAATTCTCTCAACTTAATGAAGTTATACCTGTTTACACCAGTTTAGAATTTCATTCAGAACTGTGGTTTGGAGATATGGCTTCACAGTATGCTTAGCAGCTGCCTTCCAGTCATGCAAAGAATGTGGCCATTATTATAACTGAACATTATTTTTTTTAAACAGAGAGAATTATTAATTAGAAGAAATGCCCTCATTTTCAGGGGCACTAGAAAATATTCTTGTTAAAAATGAAAAACAACTTCATTATTAATTGTGTCCACTGAGACCAACACAGCAGCAAAACACCAACCATAACTTATTAGTTCAAAATAACTTGTAGAACTATTAAAGATCATTCTTACAATAATTTTCAGGTATTCACTTCAGTTCATGCCTTTTATCTTGTGCAGTCATTACTTGTGTGTTTCATACAAACAAAGAAATCTTGTTATTAAAATAGGACAGCAATAAGTTAATATATTTCTTTATTTTTGCCTTTTGAAATCTAACTGGTTAACTGAAAATGAAGGTTCATTTCAAAAAACCTGAACGAATAGAAAATATTGAAAATAACAAAGTGTTCTCAGATTTATTCTGGGTAGCACCAAATTTGGATGCTCAGCTTAACTGGGCTGAATAATCTTCTGAACTGGTTACCTTTTCCAGGTTCTCTGCTTTGGGTACCCAGACACCGCCTTGAATCCAAAAGGAACCTTCCTGATAATTTGGCCCATGAGTATTTCTCTTGGTCGAATGATATGGGTGCATATAGTTAACGTTTTTTCTTCGTCACCATCCCTTAAAGGCAAAATTTGGCTGTCAGAGTTGAGGATTTTATGACGCAGGTCCCTGCCTGAATTTCCTACCACACGAAATCAGCCAATCTCTTCATAGCTTTTGTGCAAGACAGGCACATTGTCTAACCCACTGAAAAAACACTAGTTTATTTCATGGATTTCGTCAGATTTATTTTTTTTTAATTAGAAAATGAACTATTTATTATAGAAAATGGGAGAAAACCAGAGAAGGAGCTCTAAACAAGGGGTTTCAACAGATGACAAAGAATGGAGAGAAGGGAATAGACAATAAGACTGTCAGTGGGATACCTGAAAAAGGTGAGACACTTAAGCAGACCTTGGAGGATTGAGAGACTGAGCACATCCATACATTTCCAATCTGAACAATGGGAAAAGTAAAAAAAAAAAAACAAACCAAAAAACCAAAAACAAACAAACAAACAAAAAAAAAAAACAGAAACATTCTTTGAGGTGAAGAGAGCAGTGGAATCTGGTCCTTGCAAGTTTGCTGTTGAGGATCTTAATGACCTTGCATACCTTGATAATTCCATGTGGCTTTAGCTGGTTAGGAATGCAAGAGCTGGCCCATACTGCAGGAACCCCACATGCACAGCTCCAGAACAGTGATTTTCGAGGGTATTTATGCTCAGGTGCCAGGCAGAGCAGAACTTTGTCCTGTCTGGCTGGCCCTGCTACAAAACACTGGTGCCTTGGGTGTCTGCCTCAATCTCTCGCTGCCCGAGTCATTCCAGAACACAGAAATCCCTTCATTTACACACCTAGTGTCCGTTTTTGAGAACCTGGGAATGTTTTACACCAGCCAGGATTTAAACCAGCCAAGTGGTTTTAAACCAGCCCTTCAATGTGGCCGAGGTACAACCCAGCAAGCGGCTCAGGATTGTGGAGGTGGAAAACCCAGCAGCTCCCAGTGGAGTTTCCAGCCCCTTGGGAGCAGTGTGAGCCAAAGGAATGAGCACATTTTGCCCAAGAAGTGCAGGGTTTCATAACACACCAATTCATTACTCGAGGAGATAGTGTTCTTCCTCTCATCAAATATTAACGATCATTTCAGGAAGTTTAAAAAATTGTCCCTTAGCAACTTCTCGCAGCCATTAATTAAAATAATGAGCACTATAATATTAAAAGTGTAATTCTCTTACATGTCCTCAAGTGTTTGCCTAGAAGTCTCTGTCTGTGAGAGACAAAAAAAAAAAAAAAAAAAAAATCTGAAAGCACAGCAAATTAGAAGTTGATACTTGTATCACTCCTGGCCAAGACTGTAATTCTCAGCTTGCAAATATGAAATTGGTTTGTTATCTTCTGCAGACAAGATGCCACAAGACTCCTGTTTTTCTCAGCCCCCCAACTCAACACAAACACATAATTTCCATCTCTTTCCTTGGGAAGGGGGACAAGTCACAACCCACCTGTGCTGATGCAGAAGTGCTGTAAATATAAGGAGAGATTTTCAGCATTTAAAGATGGCATAGAGCAGTTTGCAAGGAAAATAGAGAAGGATTCTGCAAGCATTTGTGTTTGGATACCTCAAGAAATTTGTCTCTCTGCCATTTAATCCTTCTGGTTTTTCATCCCACTGGCACTGAGATGCCAGAGGACAGTTAATGTAAGGGCACATGAGTCTCTACATAACAATTCAGTTTAAATGCAAGGACTTGGAGCATCATCTAATAGAGGATGAAAAGATAGCAACATGTTTTTACTTGTAATGTTCATGGTTTGTTAGGGTTTTTTCCTTTGACAAACACACAAAGCGTATCTTTTCATCAGTCATCTCTATTCTTAATAAGATTTTGAGTTTGATACATAGTTTTGGTTCATTTGAAAAGACACTGGAGAATGAATATAGGAGCCCTGGTCTCATTTCCACCTCTTTCAAGGGATATCACTCATCAGGATATTTGTGCAGGGCTTGCAGAAGCCTGTTTGGCAAAACAAAAATTCTTCCTTGACAGGGGTCAACTTTCATCTCAGCTTTCATACTCACTGCAGCCACCCAGGTGAGTATCTAAACTAGACAACAGTTGCACTGTTAATTCAAATTAAAACATTCAGAGTGAAACATCTCTAAAAGAGGGACTGGGAGAAACTTCAGCTGTAACTCTAAGCTCAGGTGGTTAAAATCCCCTCACAGACTGTCATGGGTATTCCAGTCCCCTCAGCCAAAGGATAAACTGAATTCTAGTCTCTTCCTGGAGAAAACAGTGAGAGCCCAGCCTTTCTTTTCCTTTGTCTTTCTTCAGTCTGAAGACTTTTTATGGGACTTGATGGAACAGAAACCAGGACACGGCAGAGGGCAAAATGCAAAACTCCAGGATTTGCATAGGGAACGTTTGCTCTCTGTGTGTTCTTCACACCCTGCTCTCATCTCAGCCTGTCTGTGTTGCACAGCCTTGGCTGTGTGAAAGCTTTTCTTGCAAAGCCAGTTCATAGCAGAGAGGAGCCATGTCTACAATAATTCCATTTCTTCAAGGTGAAGCTGAAGTGTTCTTGCACTTGCAAGTTGCAAGTGCCAAAAAACTTTGAAGCTGCATTTCTGCTGCCCACTGCTGATCGGGCTGGGGAGAGGCAGAAATGTTACATTATGTGAAACTTCACCTTAAATCTTTATTTTCCAGACTTGTGAAAGTGCTGTGCTACAATAAGGCTGCTTAAAATTGTACACTGTATTTTGCCATTTAGGTTGGTGACTTACAGCAGAATGAGCTGCTCAGTGCTGTTCCTGGAACTCTCAAAAGTATTGCTTCATTGAAATTACATTTTCACTGGTGGTTTGTTCTTTTTTCTGCCTTAGAAATAATGTGGAGTATTTTTGAATAAAAGGTGTAAACAAAGCCAAGTAGGCATCTTCATTGACATCACTTAAAGCACCTATAATTATCTATATTATTCCAATGAGAAAATTAGAAAGAAGAGATAATTCTGTGGGGTTGAGGGGGAAGATTTTTGAGGTTTTGTGGATTTGTTTTTTAAAACCTGATACGAAAATGGCTGAGTTATCATGATAAGGCATCATCTGTTAGTGAACCTGAGATAATCTTTTCAGGAGCGTAGAGACAGGCAGAGGTCCCAAGCCTCAGCTAAAAGACAACTTTCAAGGAAAAGTGCAAGGGAAAAGCCAAGTCACAATGTAATGATACATAGGAGGGCATTTTAGGTAGAATTGATAGCAGTTATTAAAAAAAACCAAAAAACTAGATGTTTGAGCCCACGGCTAAATTGAACATAGAGCTGTGAATGAAGCTTAGGCTCAGGAGACAAATTAAGGTATGATGAAAAGGTCTGTGCCATCAGATAAGAAAACACAGTTTTATTTTTACTCCTGGTCATAATAGTGAAAAGCCACAAAGTGGCTAAAAAGAAGAAATAATTCTCATTCAAACATAAGCAAAACTGTGGTGTTTGAATACACTTTTGCACTGACAAATATATGACTGTAAAGTCTCCACTAAAGAAAAGGCCCAAATGATCGGCCAGTGGTTTTTTGGCTAAAATATCAACATGGTCCAAAAATTGTGTGGTTGAGAAGAAAATTGCAGTGGTTTTTGTTTTGGGGTTTTT